>JAODAL010031276.1:0-48672 GCA_025379985.1 Phyllomedusa bahiana
AGTGGCCAAAAGCATTCTGGAGGGGGGCAAAAACAGGGTTTGGCCAAAAAGGGCACCCTTTACACGTGTTTTTTTGACGGGCCCCTCAAAGCAGCACAGCATGAGGTTTAACGGGCACAAAAGACATTTTAAGATGGCAAAAAAAGGGGAGGCCCCCAGAGTTTACACAATTGGGCAAAAGTGTGAAAGGCAATGTCAGCAGCCACAGCAGCCGCAAGAGGTCAACAGTGGCACAATGGGCAAGTGTGTAGGTCACGGCAGCGCCAAAAGAGCAGCATGAGGTCCAACCCAAAGGCAAAAATTTTACACAAATGTTTTAAACCCCAAAAAAAAACAGCATGGGGGTCCCACAGTCGCACAATGAAAATTTGGGGGGTGGGAAAAAAAAGGAGTAGGCCCCCAAGGGGGACCAAAGACCAGTTGGGGAAGGGCAAAAGCAAAACCCGCCCCCAGCACCCGCATGAGGTCAAAACAGTGGCACCCAAGAAGGTGTGTAGGTCACGGGAGCAAACCACAGCACAGCCCGAGGTAAAACAGTGGCCAAAAATGACATTCTGGAGGGGGCCCCCCAAAAAGTAGTAGGGCCCCCCGAGTGGCCACAAGACCCGAAAGTGGAGGGACGGCGGCCCCATTCTTTAGGGGGGCAAAAACTGGAATAGGGCCCAGAGTGGCACAATGACAAAAGGGGAATGCCGTTTTGGGAGGAATGAGGTTTTAGCCCGAAACACCAAAATTGGGAAAATTTTGGGGGGTGGCAAAAACTGGAGTAGGCCACAGAGTGGGAATCAATGACCCGAGAGTGGAGGGGACGGCGGCGCAGCATGAGGGCAAGACATGGCACAAAGGCCATTCTGGAGGTGGGCAAAAACTGGAAATAGGCCACAGAGTGGCAAAATGACCCGAAAAAGTGGAGGTGGGTGGCCCCAATTTCCAGGCCCTGGTAAAGATGGTTGGGGGCAGATGGGAAAAACTGTTTAGCGATTTTGGGCAACAGGCGTTGGGGGCATCAGGAAAAGTGGGGGGCAGGTAGTTTGAACCCAGGGCCATTTCTCACAAATTTGGGGGAGGCGTATGGCTGAGGGAGTCTGACGCCTAAGGTCATTTTTTGTGTGGAAAAACCCGGGGCCCATCCACGCCTGATTTTTTCTTTTACAAAGGTCCCTCATTTAAATTTCCCGGGGACAACGGGTTTTTCCTTGGGGTTTAAAGGGTGGCCCCCCCAGCACTGAACCCCGCTCGATGCCCCACCCACTGGGGCCGGGGAGGACAGCTTCTCCCCTGCAAACCTCCGGGCAAGTTTGGCCCCCCACAAACCAGTTTGGGGGTGCCCAGTTTGTCCCCGGAACTTCTAAATGGGGTGGCCCGAGTGCTGTCCAAGTAGGGCACTACCTGTTGGTTTTAGGGGTCTGCTCCAGGTCCTCTTTATGCTGCTGCTGGCGACTGGCCCCCCTCCCCTAATTTGGGGGAAGGGGGGGCGGGTCATCAGTGACTTTCCCGGGCTTAAATTTTCTGGATGGAGCTGGTTTCTGCTTTCCCACCCTCCCCCCCTTCCCCCCGCCCGCTGCGGCAGTAGTACGGAGCGCTGAAGAATTCCCCCCCGGGCCCGCCTTCAGAGGAGGGGTTTTAAAGCCCCCACATAGGAGGGCCCCCTGATTACGGGGGATTTTCCCCATAGTATTTGAGTTTGTCCTC
This sequence comes from Phyllomedusa bahiana, assembly GCA_025379985.1. NCBI lineage: Eukaryota > Metazoa > Chordata > Amphibia > Anura > Hylidae > Phyllomedusa > Phyllomedusa bahiana. The sequence goes on from JAODAL010031276.1 coordinate 1,693, forward strand.
CCTCTAAAACGGGGAAAAAGGTCCCATTTTGGACCGGTAGCGAGGTCCAATAGGGTGGAGAGCCGAAGTATCCCTCTCCGGTGCTGAGATTCGGCTGTCATAGCCAGGCAAATCAGCATGCTGCGGGCCACTGCAAAAGTGACCCGGGGGGCCCCTCCCTCCTCTCTACTTATACTCCCACGGTGCTTGGGGGTCATCTGCCTTGTCTTCCCATCTCCATTACCTCCTCCAGCTGCTCTCCTTTTCTTTCACCTGGGTAAAAACCCCTCATTTCCCAACAATGCTTCTGTCCAAGTCCTCCTCCTCCCCTCCTCCCCATTTCAGTCCCCCCCGGACTCATGTGGCCGCGAGATTTTAGTCGCCACGTCTCCATTTCCCCCCCAGACGATTTTTCCCGCATCTGTTCCAGGGCATGAAGCAGTGGAAAACGTTATTCATCCCCAAAACCCCGGTGACTGACAAATTAAAGTGGCCCCCCCCTCGAATTGGCCCCCAACCCAAAAAGCAGGGGTCCCCAAATGGCTGTCCCCTGGCTGAAAATCAAAGTTACACAGGGGGGTACTCCCGTCCGCCTGGTTTATCAAAAAAAAAGTTAAAGGGGCCTTTTTCTGTTCATTTCAGTCCCCCGGGCCCAAAATGGCGGCTGGAATTCCCCAAGGGTGGAAACATCGAAAATCAGAGTGTATTTGGGGGGGGGCCGTTCTCCGCCCGCAAAATCCCAGGGGGTGTTCCCCGGGTTTGTTTGGAATGGATGAAAATGCATGCACAGTTTCCCGGCCATTTTCAGAATCTTTTGAAATCGGTGGGAAAGACTTTAGGAACCCCTTTTCCCCCAAAAAAGATTGAACAAAAGGGGCCTTGGGAGGGCACATGGGGCCATCCCTCCTCGGTTTTCAGCCCCCGGGGCACCCCTGGTTTCCCCCCATTGTCCCTCACCATGGTTTCCCCGTTTGCAGTTGGGGCCGGAAAATACACAAATCGATTTCTTTTCTGCATGAAGCAGAGCGTTCCCCCCCCGTGTGACTTTTGTTTTACCGAGGCAAGCCCAGGTGGGAGAAAAGGGGTGAAAAAACCCCGCTGGGCCCTTTTAAAATGTGATTTTGAAGGGGCAGTACTTTGTGGAGGCTGGGATGGTGGGGGTTTGGGGGAAAAGGGGGGGAGGCGGACATTGGGGGCAGGAGCAGCAGTTTTTAAAAACCCTTTTGGGGGGAAAAAAGGCATTCCTGTCCAAGTTTTTGGTGTGCCTGGGCCGGGGAAAAACATTCAACCCCGTGGGCCGTTTTAAAAGGGCCAAATGCTTGAAGAGAAAAGAGTGCGGAGTTTCCCAAAAAAAAGGAGGATTTTGGGGAGTGGTTTCATATGGTTTTAGCCCAAAGTTGTTTTATTTTTCTATTGCGGTTTTTGGGTTTTAAAATACTGACCCCTTTAAAAAAAAAAAAAAACACTAGTGTACTCCCCGGGGCCTTTGTATCCCCTGGGAACGGGTTAAATCCCGGGGCCTTTGAGTTAATTACTAGGGGGGGAGGGGTTTCTTTTCTTTGGGGTCAGCAGGGTTTTAAAATTTCAAACACCAGGCTCTATTGAGCCCTTTCCTTTTATTGCTTTGCTCAAACGGAGTGTTGAAAAGAAAGGTGCGGAGTTTTAAAAACCCGGGGTTAAAAAAAAGTGAGGAAAAAAAAACCCGGGGAATTTAAAAAAACCCCCTTTTATTTAAAAAAGAAAAAAAAGTCGATAGATCCAGCTGCCATAAGAAAATGGGGCCCATAGATGAAAAAAAAAAAATCCTATTTATTGAAAATTTCCCTTAAAAAAGAAAAGGCCAAAAATGCGGGAAAAAGGCCTGGAAGAGCCCCGCGCTTTGGGGGAAACCCCCCTTAAAACATGGCCCTAATTTTTATCAACATATGTAACCTTTAAATTTGGTATTTTCTAAAAATTGGGACCCTACCTTACACGCGCCCCGTTGCCCCCCAAAAGCGCCGCACAAAAGACAAAGGGGCCAAAAATTTTTGGGAAAGCCCACTGGCACTTCCGGGAAAAACCCCAGGGACGTCATAGGAAAAAACACATGAAGAACCCACCCCGGCCCCCGGACTTTCGACTTTACCTGGGGTTCCCGGAAGTTTCCCCGTGGCTCCCGGAAGGGGCGTTTTTTCCTGTCTTTTTGCCCGGGGCTTTTTGGCAAAAAGCCGTGTAAAGGGATTGGGAATTAGTAAATACAAATATTTAAGGTTTAGCATATGTTTTATAACAGTATGCCCCTGATTAAGGGTTTGCCCGAAACGCGTCGGCCCCTTCCATGGGCCCTTTTCCCGCACTTTTGCCATTCTGGGTTTTTTAAAGGTTTTTTAATAAATAGGGTTTTTTTTCATCTATGGGCCATTTTCCCTTTTTGGAAAGCTGGATCTATCAACTTTTTTTTCTTTCTGGCTGTTTTTTTCCCCCGGGACTGGGAGGGTTTCCCTGCTGTCCTTTCTGGAAAAGGTGACTGGCATTCAATTTTCTTTTTCTCTTTTTTTCTAATTTCTTCAAAACTCAATTTAAATTTTTTTTTTTTTTTCTTATTGCTGTTGCACCAGGATAATGGGCACTTCACTGGCAATTTCCCCAGGGGCAAAAATCTGCCCTATGGGGATGCACTACTGGGGCAAGAGGTCCGGGGGAATTTCCCCTGTAGGGAGATGTGAGCTGTTGCTACTTTTGGTAGCTTTGCATTTTAGACCTAAAAGGAGCAAAATTTCGAAAACTGAGGGCGATTTACAATGAAAGAAGGTTCTGACCCCTTGGAGCAAACAGTTAGTGGGCCCAAATGTGAAGGGGGGGAAAATTGGGGATCAGCAGGGGGGAGCCGTTTTTAGCTGGGTTAACGTAACAGGGGGGAGCTCTTAGGGGTACCAGAAAAAAAGGGAAAGGCCCGGGTTCCCTCCTGAGATTCCTACAAAATTGCTAAGTTGGGTGATTTAAAGCCCGGGGAAAACATCTAGAAATTTGGGAGCCCTGGGAAAACTGCTCTTCCCAGCAGCCGGGGAAAAGCAGCCCCCCTAGTATTGGGGGGGTTTGGGGAAAGGGAGGTTTTGAAAAGACGGGTTTTTTTTTTTTTAAAGGGGGTTCTATAATCAAGGGAAAAAAGGAATAGAATTTAAAATTTTTCGCCGGGCCGCCTCCCGAATGGTTTGGGTGTTACCTCTGGGGCCGGGGTTTGGCAAGTGGTGGACCGGGGGGATAAATTACTGGGGGGGGCTGGCGGGTGACCCAGCTGTTTTTGGTACCTTGGAACCAATGACGGAATGCAAAGGTAAAGGGGGAGGCTCCTTAAAATAATTAAAATTTTTTAAAAAAACTAAAGGGGTCAAAGCTGAAGGGAAAGGGGCCTCCAAGGGTTTTGTTTTCCCCGGGAATTCTGCCGGGTCCATGGGGCTATCAGGGAACGAAAAGGGAGCTTTGGGGGTTAAAATGCATGCTGAAGTCTTGGTTTTAGGACCCGAGGGGGGTTTGGGGGTTTTTAGAGACTGGGGTTTATTTTTCATTGGGGTTTCCCAAAATTGGGTTTTTTACAGATAAATTGCACCTGAATGGAAGGGGGTCTGCTGTGTGGGGGAAAGAAATTTTAGAAGGGGTGGCGGGAGTAATTTAAAAATTGGGATGAGGAGGGGAGGGGCAATTTTAGAAAAAAAGAAAGGGGTAGTTTGGGTTTGAGAGGGGGGCAGGGGCTATACGGCGGGTGGGAAAAAGTGGAATGGGGGATGTGGAGAAGGGCAGTTTGGGTAAGGGATTCATGTGGGGCAAACCAGCCCTTGAAGATATAGGAAACCCCCAATATCTCAAAGTTTAATTCCCCCTGCCAAACTACTAACGGGAAAAAATTAATAATCCCCTGCCCCCTCTAATAAAGGGATAATTTATAAACCCATGCCAAATTTTCTAAAAGGGTAATGTATAATCCCTTTCCATCTACCGAAGGAAGATGTTTAAATCCTTTCCGCCACCCAAAAAAGGTAAAAGTTTAATCCAATGCTTTTGGGGACTGTTTGGGGTAATGTATGGGTCCCATGCCCGTTAATGAACAAAGTTCGCAATCCCAAAAACCCTTTACAGAAAGTGTTAAAATGGAAGGGGAAAATTAAAAGTCTATTAAAAAAATGCTTGAAGGCCGGCTACCAAAAAGGGGGAAATTGAGTCGTAGTTGTAGGGAGCTGTTTTATTTTGGTTGGTTTTCTGCGAAACATGGTGGACCCTTTTCCGGGATGATTGGGCGGTCAACCTTCAAGGTTTTTAAACTATTTTGGGGAAAAAAAGAGCGAAAAAGGAGGGGGGGAGGGTTTTGTCATATGGGAAAGGGGTGTATGAAGGGAAATGGGGAAAAAGGGAATTTAAAAGGGGGGGAGTAGCAATTTATGTGGAAACAATTTTGGGTGGGAAATTTTCAAGGTGGGTTTTTTTCAGAAAAATATTTTTTTTTGGGGTAATCTATAGCCCCCCCAAAAAATCACGGGGGAGAAGAAGAACAAAAATTCCCTTTTTTCAAATGGTGGGGGAACACATGCAGGTACAAATGATAATAATGGGTGAACCTTTAAATTTCCCCGCATTGACTGGGGTCACGGTTTCTGCAACGACCCCGAAAAGGAACGAAAAGTTTCCCCCAATTTTGTTTTGGGGGATAATTTTTTTGGGGCCAGTTTGTGGAGGAAACCCCCCTAGAAGTGGCTCTGTTTTGGGTTGGTCATTTCCTTTAAAAAAGAAAACTTGTCGGAACGGTCACGGTTTTTGAAAAACTAGGTAACATTTACAACCCCCAATATTTAATTTTTTTTTAGCGTAAACTGGGAAAAAAGAAAAAAAGAGTGGGAAGATAAAAAATTTAATTTTTAAAAAGGGGCCAAAAATTTTCCCCTTTTTGGGGGACGCAATTTCAGGACCTAGACTGGGGGGCCGTATTTTGCAAATTTTGTATTTTTAAAAACCCAAAAGGAGGAAACTTTAAAAAAATCTTTTGGGGGAAATTTTTTTGGCAAATATATTCCCTTTGGGGGAAAAAAGTATAGGCGGACTAAAAATAAAAACCCAAAATGGGTTCTCCTTCTGTTAAAAAGGCAATAAACAAAAAAAAAAAGGGGAAATTTTAAAAAAAATTAAATCCCCAAAGGGGTCGGCAAAAGCCTTTGAAAATTACGAGAAACTTAAAAAATCTGTAAAAAAGTGATAAAAGCAGCTAAAATTTAAAATGAAAGGGAGGTGGCCATGGGGCAGCCCGCTAACCCCAGAAAATTCTTTTAAAACTTTTAAATGCCCCAAAAAAACCAAAGCAGAGCAAAATAGGACCCTTAAAAACCCTGTGTGGGGAGCTGGCAATGGTGACCAAGAGAAGGCAAAAGGTAAATAAATAGGGTTTTTTTCAGTCAGTAATTTCTTAAACAATGAGATAGTGTTTTGGGGGGGTGGGCCAAATGCAGATGTTTGGTGCCCCGTACTGTTAAAAAACAAACATCTGCTTAATTTTAATTTTGGCCCCAGTGTAGAAAAAGTCAAACAAAATTAAATAAACTGAAAGTGAAAAGGCTCCAGGCCCTTTATGGCAATTCACCCCCAAAAGTTCCCTTAAAAAGCTCAGTCCCTTTTTTCGGGAGCCTCTGTACATGATATTTAGAGATTCCCTGGGGATGGGTATTTTAAATACCGGGGGGAATGGGGCAAGCAAATGTAGTTCCCATCTTCAAAAAAAATTTTAAGTCTTTCCCAGGGTTTTAAAGAACCCTTTAAGGGTTTTTTATCTGTTGGGGAAAAAATTTTTTAAGGGGTCTAAAGGGGGCTATTTTACAGGAGGATGTTGCACAAACCCCCAATATTATTTTTATTGCCCCGCATGGATTAACTAAGGACAGAAGTGGGGGACCCCAAAAATGAATTTCCCTTTTTTTGAAAGGGGGTGAGTAAAGTCCCGGGGTAGAGGGGCCCGCCCGTGGATAGGGGGTTTTTTTGACTTTGCAAAGAAGTTTGAAAACTTCCCCGCATTAAACGTTTGTTAAAGGGATACTAGAAACCATTGGGTTAGAGATAACAGTTTTGGAAAATTAATTAAAAAAATGGCCCGGGAAACGTACTCAGAGAGTGGGGGTAAATGAATCCTACTCCGAGTTGGGCCCCGGTTGAAGGGGTGGTTTTCCGCAGGGCTCATATTGGGTTTCCCTCTTTTTTAATGTATTTTTTAACTATAAAATGGAAGGGGTCACTGCACGGTTTTATTTTTGCGATGACCCAAACTAAAGCAGGGTAGTTTCAAAACTATGGAAGTGCTGATAAATTTTCAAGCAGCCTTGGGCCCCACTGAGTGCTTGGGCATCCACCTTTGGCCCAAAAGGGGTTTAATGTGGAAAAAAATGTTAAAGGGTTTTGCATCTGGGTAGAAAAAATCTACAAAGGGATTTATTGTTTCTAGGGGGGGGAAAAACTTGGAGAATCCTTGTTGGAAGGGAAAAATCTCGGCGTTCTTGTAGATTCATTGATTACAAAAAAGCAAAGCAATGTCAATAACTGCCCTAAAAGGCCCAGTAAGATATTGGGGTGTATTTAAAAAAGGCTGGGGGCTCGGGGACAAGGATTTCCCTTCTAAAAACCCTGTACAAAGCATTGGTGGACCTCATTAGAAAAATGCTGTTCAGTTTTTTGGGGCCCCCGTTTTTTAGAAAAAGTTGTAATAGGGGCTAGAAGAGTACAAAAACAAGGGAACGAAACTTTTTAAAGGGGGAAAGGAGAAACTTTGTTATGAAAGGGGAAAGGTTTAGTTTGAATTTAAACTTTTTAGTCTTGAGAAAAAAAACGGGTTTTTGGGGGGGCATGATTAAATTTTATAAATATATAAATGGTCCCTACAAAAAAGTATTGGGGGAAAAATTATTTCAAGTGAAGCCCCCTCAAAAAACAAGGGGACATTCCCTTCGAAGAAAAAAGGATTCTATCCCCCGAGGAAAAAGAGGTTCTTCACTGTAAGAACTGTGATTCTGTGGAAAAAGCCTGCCTTTAGGAGTGGACAGCAGGAAAGGGAGGAGTTTCAAAAAAAAGCCTTAGATACCCACCTGGAAATAAAGAAAATTAATGTGGTTTCGTTAAACTAGGTTAAAAAATTCCCCGATCCCGGGTGGTGGCGGCTCTGGGGGCAGATTTAAAAAGGATCCCTTTCCGGAGCAGGTTGGTTTTTTGCCTTGTGGGGTTTTCCCGGGGATTTAACCCCTTTGGGGAGCCTGGGCCTTTTTTCGTTTGTTTCCCTCTCCCTCACCCCCATTTTTCCCCAAACCCCCGGGTTTTAACCGATGGACAAGTGTCTTCTTTCCCTTACTAACTATGTAAAATATGTAACTTGACATGTAAATGGGCCCTGACCGTAGTTAACCAACCCCAGACGTCCTCCCCGCTCCGGGACCTTGGAAACAAACCGGTTTAAAACTCCCAAAGGGCTGGGCCCAACCCTTTTGTTCTACATATTTATGAATGGTGGAAAATGCCTTTTTTGGAAAAAAATTTTCGGCTTGGAAAAAACCCCTTTTCGGCTCGGCACAACCATTATTTTCTGAAGGTGCAGAGTCCACCATTTGGAAAGGGAGGGGCCGCAGCACCAACAACTTGGACAGGAGTACGGTCAGCTTCTGCACTTTATGATGGTTGGACGTATACTGTTGTCTCTTTGCAATTGCCTCGCTGAACGACTGCTGGTGCCATGAGTAGCGAGGAGCGGGAGCATCTGGACCGGGAGATGATGTCAAAGAGAAACAGCCCCCTTCTGCAGAGTGGTGAAGCCTTGACTGGCTGCAATGGAAATACGTGCCACTGGGCGCTGCTGCTGCTGCTGTTGCTGCGGCGGCAGGATGGACCACCACTCTGACCCAACGTTTCTCCAGGCACCGGATGGTGACGCTGCATGTGTTGAACGCGGGGCCAGGGTTTGCCAACGTTAGCTCCCTGGCCACGCTTCACTTTCTGCCTACAGATTCTACATAACCCTTTTCGGCTCCTCCGGTGTCTTAGCAAAGAACTGCCACACCCCCGAGTATCGGATTTATCGGCAACGCTCCGCACTGAGTACAAACTGCCGCCGCTGCCTAGCTGAGCCCCTGTCCCGCTATTTTCCCTTGGACCTGCGAAGCGGGTTTTTTACTCCGTGGCCGCTTGGCTCCCGACCTCACACTGCTTGCTATCTGCTGACTCACGGCCACACAACCCACTTGCTGCTGCGCCGCTGCCTGAAAGGCCAGCTGACGCCCTCTTCTCCTGACGAGGATTGAAGCCCTTGCCTCACCAGGCTCCCAAGTGCGGTCGGCTACATCATCATCTAAATTGTGTTTCATCGTCACTGCTTTCCTCATCACCGGGCTTGGTATGCAGAGGCTGACCCCTCCCCAACATGACCTCCCTGGCCCCTCTCCACATCTATACTTTGCGCCTACTGAAAGAAGCAGGGGATATTGGCCCCATTTCTTCGCTGCCAAGTAGCTGCTGACTGCCCGTCAAATTGTTATCCTCGCTATATAGTGGCCGAGCCCAGACCACATAGTAGGTCCTGGCTCAGGGAACCGATGGGACAGAGGCGGGGGTTTAGGACAGGTGAGGGGCCCCTGACCCGCTTCGGGGCAATGCCAAAATAAGGGTTGTGTCTGACGTTCCCAAACCCAATCTTGGCTGGGGGTTTTCAGATGTCATCTGGGAGGAAGTGGATGACCTAATCAACCAATCAAGAACCATTGGGTTGCTAACAACAAAACGGCCGCTAGATGACAGCGGCAGTTTGGCCTCACCGAGTGACCCCTGCTGCGACGTCCCCTTGCTGTTCCTCGACCTGGGCCTGGAATTTTTTGTGCCTCTGCCACTCGCAGGTGAAGAGCCTGCCACCTCTCTGTCTGACATAGTTTGTTTTAAAATGTACAGACACTGTTTGATGAAGATATCTGTATATGATAAATACACACCCTGTATTTGACTCCAAATGAACCCAGTAACAAGCTTGGGTAACCCTTGGATATAAATTGCGCTCCACAAACGGGCAGGAAAAATTGACTTGTATGTGCCGTTTAAAAACTCTGTGTATTTTACTGAATATAAAAGCACAAACAGGCTTAATTAACCTTCGGATATGAATTATGCTACATAATTTCTTCTGTGGCGGTGAAAAACAAAGTTTATTTTACTGAGTACAACTGCAGAACAATGCTTAATTAACCCCTGGATGTAAATTGCGCCAAACAATTGAGCAACCACAAACTACGAGCTTTGTAGCGTGTTACAGTGGCTTGTTTTCTACGCTACACAACAAGAGAAAAAAATGTAATTAACCTTCGCTTGTGAATTTATTTTTCAGCGGTGAAAAAGATGGTTTCTTTTAGTGACCACAACAGCAGAACAACGCTTAATTAACCCCTGGATGTAAATTGCGCAAAAGAATTGAGCAGCCAAAAATGAAGTGGTATTTGTATTGTAAAAACGCTGTTTCTTTAAATGAATACAACAGGAACAGGCTTAAATCCCCCTTGGATATTCAATGTACTGTGAGCAGATAGCATTAAAATGTATATGCAGCTGCACTGGACACACACTGGACTTCAGATCCAATACCCAAAAAAATCAGAAATAGAAAGTTAAGAGAAGCAGTCTTTGAGACAAGCTGAGACTCCCCCCAAAATCACTGTATAAAAATCAGTTCTTCAGTAAGAGCTATTACAAGCAGTCGTGGCAGCACCTTCTCTAATCAGTACAGTGAGAGCGGTATGAGCTCCCAGCGTCGCGCCCGGACTTATATAGTGCGGTGACGTCACAGAATCCCGCCGGTCTTTGATTGGCTTCATCTCTGCACATGTCATGCAGGCTATGCCCTTCTTCCTCCCAGAGTGCTTTGCCCAATGTAACGCCATGTGCTCACCCGAAGTCCCCCAAACTTCAACTTCGTTCAGAATCGAAGTTTTCCTGAAATTCTAAACGATTTCCACTTCGTTAGAATCAATTCGCCCATCTCTTATTATTATCTTCATTTAATTTGTCTTCAATGGAAAACCACAAAAAGAATTGTCATAAAGCCAAATTGGATATAATTCCACACCAAACATAAAAAGGGGGTGGACAAAAGTATTGGCACTGTTTGAAAAATCATGTGATGCTTCTCTAATTTGTGTAATTAACAGCACCTGTAACTTACCTGTGGCACCTAACAGGTGTTGGCAATAACTAAATCACACTTGCAGCCAGTTGACATGGATTAAAGTTGACTCAACCTCTGTCCTGTGTCCTTGTGTGGACCACATTGAGCATGGAGAAAAGAAAGAAGACCAAAGAACTGTCTGAAGACTTGAGAATCTAAATTGTGAGGAAGCATGAGCAATCTCAAGGCTACAAGTCCATCTCCAAAGACCTGAATGTTCCTGTGTCTACCGTGCGCAGTGTCATCAAGAAGTGTAAAGCCCATGGCACTGTGGCTAACCTCCCTAGATGTGGACGGAAAAGAAAAATTGACGAGAGATTTCAATGCAAGATTGTGCGGATGGTGGATAAAGAACCTCGACTAACATCCAAACAAGTTCAAGCTGCCCTGCAGTCCGAGGGTACAAAAGTGTCAACCCGTACTATTCGTCGGCATCTGAATGAAAAGGGACTGTATGGTAGGTTACCCAGGAAGACCCCACTTCTTACCCTAAGACATAAAAAAGCCAGGCTGGGGTTTGCCCAAACTTACCTGAGAAAGCCTAAAACGTTTTGGAAGAATGTTCTCTGGTCAGATGAGACAAAAGTAGAGCTTTTTTGGGAAAAGGCATCAACATAGAGTTTACAGGGAAAAAAAAAGAGGCATTCAAAGAAAAGAACAGGTCCCTACAGTCAAACATGGCGTAGGTAACCTCATGTTTTGGGGTTGCTTTGCTGCCTCTGGCACTGGACTGATTGACCGTGTGCATGGCATTATGAAGTCTGAAGACTACCAACAAATTTTGCAGCATAATGTAGGGCCCAGTGTGAGAAAGCTGGGTCTCCCTCAGAGGTCATGGGCCTTCCAGCAGGACAATGACCCAAAACACACTTCAAAAAGCACTAGAAATGGTTTGAGAGAAAGCACTGGAGACTTCTAAAGTGGCCAGCAATGAGTCCAGACCTGAATCCCATAGAACACCTGTGGAGAGATCTCAAAATAGCAGTTTGGAGAAGCACCCTTCAAATCTCAGGGACCTGGAGCAGTTTGCCAAAGAAGAATGGTCTAAAATTCCAGCAGAGCATTGTAAGAAACTCATTGATGGTTACCGGAAGCGGTTGTTCGCAGTTATTTTGGCTAAAGGTTGTGCTACCAAGTATTAGGCTGAGGGTGCCAATACTTTTGTCTGGCCCATTTTTGACGTTTTGGGTGAAATGATCAATGATTTGATTTTTGTCTTATTCTGTTTTGTGTTTTTTCATTGCAAGCAAAATAAAGGAATATATTAATACCAAAGAATTTGTGATTGCAATCATTTTCAGGAAGGAACTTAGTATTATCTGACAGAATTGCAGGGGTGCCAATACTTTTGGCCACCACTGTAGCTGCGGAAAAAAACTACAAAACCCCTAAAGCAGATATCTGGGTAAGTGCGGTCCAGAAAGATACAAATATGTCCAGTTATACAATTAAATATCAAGAGGACAAACACAAAAATGTATAAACCCTAGGACTTTGGAATTGCTATATAAGTATACTAGGCTATACATTTTTTAGGTATACACTCCGGTAGTCCTGAGGGTCGGTAGTGTTTAACCCTTTGTTTCACCAATATATCTGCATACTCTGGAAACCATTGTACTTCTGATATGGTTATTATTAATGATATTATTAGGGCGGCCACCCCAATCTTTTGGATAGGTAGCTGTAGATTATATAGAGGTATTTGTAGGGATGTTTTTGTTAGTGAATTTTGTATGCTCCTTTAATAGCTGTATAATAAAAGTTGTGTTATCCAGTCCTAGATATAGCTGCATCAGAATCTGTAAAAACACTACTCTCCATATTGCTACCAATCACTGGTTACAAACTACAGTGGAGAAAAAAAGTATTGTGCAAGTCCTCACACTTAAAAAGATGAGAGAGGCTGTAATTGACATCATAGGTAGAACTCAACTATGAGAGACAAGATGAGAAAACAAATCCAGAAAATCACATTATCTGATTTGGAAAGAATTTATTTGCAAATTATGGTAGAAAATAATATTTGGTCACCTACAAACAAGCCAGATTTTTGGCTCTCACAGACCCTTAACCTTCTTTAAGAGGCTCCTCTGTCCTCCACTCATTACCAGTAGTCACGGCACCCGTTTGAACTTATCAGTATAAAAGACACCTGCCTGCAACCTCAGTCACACTCCAAACTCCACTATGGTGAGTTTGCGTATAGTATGCGCCGCAATACGCTGGGTGTTTTAGAAGTATGTGCTGGTCAGCGCATAATTTTAAAGCTTCAAACAGCCGGCTCCCATTGACTTTCACTCGCTCTGGCATGTAAACGCCGAGAAGAAGTGACATGTCAATTGTTTTCCCTGATGCGTTTTATACGCCAGGGAAAACGTCGGGTATTCATAGCTCTCAGTGAGAGCTGTGAATTACCGTAATTGTGGAGCATATTTCGGGCTTATTGCAACGTAATTAAGCACCGAAATATGCCCTGTAATTACGCCATGTGAACATACCCTTACGCTGAGGAGGAAATGCCTTTGAAATGGGTGTTTCAACAAGACAATGACCCTAAACGCACCAGTAAACAAGCAAATTCTTAGTTACAACCAAACAAAATTGTGGTTATGGAGTGGCCAGCCCAATCCCGGACCTTAATCCGGTAGAACACTTCTGAGGCAAAAGCAACAAATGCAAATAAATCGTGGGATATAGTCAAAACATCCTCGGCCAGAATAACAGTTGACTGGTGGCAGAAGTTGGTTGACTTTATGCAATATACACTCACCGGCCACTTTATTAGGTACACCTGTCCAACTGCTCGTTAACACTTAATTTCTAATCAGCCAATCACATGGCGGCAACTCAGTGCATTTAGGCATGTAGACATGGTCAAGACAATCTCCTGCAGTTCAAACCGAGCATCAGTATGGGAAGAAAGGTGATTTGAGTGCCTTTGAACGTGGCATGGTTGTTGGTGCCAGAAGGGCTGGTCTGAGTATTTCAGAAAACTGCTGATCTCCTGGGATTTTCACGCACAACCATCTCTAGGGTTTACAGAGATGGTCCGAAAAAGAAAAAACATCAGTGAGCGGCAGTCCTGTGGGCGGAAATGCCTTGTTGATGCCAGAGGTCAAAGGAGAATGGGCAGACTGGTTCAAGCTGATAGAAAGGCAACAGTGACTCAAATAGCCACCCGTTACAACCAAGGTAGGCAGAAGAGCATCTCTGAACACACAGTACGGCGAACTTTGAGGCAGATGGGCTACAGCAGCAGAAGACCACACCGGGTGCCACTCCTTTCAGCTAAGAACAGGAAACTGAGGCTCCAATTTGCCCAAGCTCATCGAAATTGGACAGTAGAAGATTGGAAAAACGTTGCCTGGTCTGATGAGTCTCGGTTTCTGCTGCGACATTCGGATGGTAGGGTCAGAATTTGGCGTCGACAACATGAAAGCATGGATCCATCCTGCCTTGTATCAACGGTTCAGGCTGGTGGTGGTGGTGTCATGGTGTAGGGAATATTTTCTTGGCACTCTTTGGGCCCCTTGGTACCAATTGAGCATCGTTGCAACACCTTGTGGAATCTATGCCACGAAGAATTGAGGCAGTTCTGAAGGCAAAAGGGGGTCCAACCCGTTACTAGCATGGTGTACCTAATAAAGTGGCCGATGAGTGTATGTGAGGCAGTTCTAAAAAACTGTGGTTATACATCTAAATATTAGGTGACTGAATCACAGGAATGCTAAATCCTAAAACAAGTACATATCCTGAGTTTGTAAAGACAAATGCAGACATTGCTATTTTTTGAAAGAGCCCAAAGTTGATTTTTTTGTTATTTTCTGTAAAGTAGTTAACAATTCTATACATTTTTCATCATGTTTTGATTTAGAAAACAGTGTGCAATGTTTCCAATGCATGGAAATAAAAACTATTAGAAAGATTTTGCACTTAGCTCATGTTTTTGAACACACTGCTAATATTTTGAACACTATTGTATATATTGCAACTCTTCATTCTCGTTTAGATGCCATCTTGGACCGTTCTGGGGGTCACTTTAGCTCACTTTTGGAATTGTCGTCCTTGGTAGAATGTTATTGGTACCGATATCACCACGAATACGCGGCTTCTTTTCAAATCTGGCCTCAGATAGTTTTATTCTCAGGCACATGATTACAGCAATCCCCACATAAATAAACATCTCCACCATCTAGCCACTCTCTAAACTCAATTAGAGACACTCTCTAACCTGTGGTCTGAGTCTACTACTCAGGACCACCATAACAAACTTTTAACCAGCAGCCAATGGGATATTACTCTCACCAGCCACCACTGGTATACCTGCTTTCCTCAAGCCTCTAGGGCCAGAGCATCTCTCCAGCTATACTGCTGTTCTAGCTTCTGGCATCAATCGCGCACCCAGATCACCTGCAGTACCATGCTTTTTATAAGCCTCCAGGGACTTGCCAAAAGCCTGTCCTGGAACATGGGAATGGCCTCCCACCCAACACTATGACCGTTCCGGGAAAGGCAACCCATAATTGGCTGCATAGAAGCCATGCTAGCTACATGTGTCAGTAAACTATGGCTACTGACATAAACTAATTGCCTTCCCCCACCGAGACCAGGTCTTCGGTGGCATGTATGCAGCAGGTATCTGCTGTATTCCACCTAGTGGTAAAAACATGCGGCCGCCTGATGTCACTCTGCCACAAAAAAGAAAAAAAAATAATATATATATATATATATATATATATATATATATATATATACACACACACACATTTATCTACTGTATCTATCTATTTTATATATATATATATATATATATATATATATATATATATATATATATATATATATATATATATATATATTATATATATATATAATATATATATATACACACAAACACACACATTTATATCTGTCTATCTATTTATCTATTCACTGTCCAGTTGAAACTAGATGTTTACATCCACTATATGAAAAGACACAGATGCATGTTTTTCTCACTGTCTGACATGAAATCAGAATACATAAACCTTACTTAGGATTACCAAATTTATTTATATTTGCCAAATGCCAGAATAATGAAAGAGAGAGAATTTTGTAAGCCATGTTTATTGGTAGTATTTGGTAGCATTACCCTTAAACTGTATGACTTCAAGCATTTTGGATATCCTTCCACAAGCTTCTGACAATAGTTGGTAGAAATTTTGGCCAATTCCTCCTGACAGAACTGCTGTAACTGAGCCATGTTTGTAGGTCACCTTGCTCACACCTGCTTTTCCAGCTTTGCCCAAACATTTTCAATTTGATTGAGATCAGGGCTCTCCAAAACATTGACTTGGTTTTCCTTAAGCCACTTTGTAACCAGTTTGGCAGAATGCTTTGGGTCATTGTCCATTTGGAAGACCCATTTTGAGCCCAACCTTTAAATTCCTGGCTGATGTCTTGAGATGTTGCTTCATTATTGCTACATAATCTTCTTTCCTCATGATGCCTTCTATTTTGTGAAGTGTACCAGACCTCCTGCAGCAAAACATCACCACTACATGATGCTGCCACTCCCATGTTTCACATGGTGTTCTTAGGATTCCAAGCTTCCCCCTTTTTCCTCCGAACGTAACGATGGTCATTATGACCAAACTGTTCTATTTTGGTTTCATCAAACCACAGCACATGTCTCCAAACATTTAGGTTTTTGTTCCTGTGTGCATTTACAAAGATTAATCTGGCCTTTCAGCCCATGTTGATACAGTACTCGCTTAACTGTGGATAATAACACAATCTTATCAGCTTCCGCCAGCATCTTCACAAGGTCTTTTGCTTCTGTTCTTGGATTGATATGCACATGTCAGACCAAAGCATTTTCATCTCTGAGACACAGAACTTGTCTCCTTCCTGAGTGGTATGATGCCTGGATATTCCCTTCTTGTTTGTATAATTGTTTGTACAGATGAACGAGGCACCTTCAGGTATCTGGAAATTGCAACCAAGGATGAACCAGACTAGTGCAAGTCCACAATTTTCTTCCTGATATCTTGGCTGATTTCTTTCTACTTTCCCATGATGTTACACACAGAAGCAGTGTGTTTCTGATGAACAATAAAATACATCCACAAGTGTGTCTATAATTAATTCAGATGTTACTAATAAACCTATAAGAAGCTTCCAAAAACCTGACATCGTCATATGTGCTGTCCCAAATTGTTTAGAGGCATAGTAATCCTAGTGTATGTAAACTTTTGACTTTGCAGAAACTAATAAAAATGTCTTAAAAAATTCTCTCTCATCATTCTGGTATTTGGCAAATATAAATAATTTTGGTAATCCTAATTGACCTAAAACGGGTAAGGTTTAGTCTGATTTCATGATTTCATTTTTTATTTTAAAACCTCCTGAAATTTGACACAGAGGCTGGTCAGGCAAGACAACTTTGATATATGGAAAGAATGCAGTGACCTTGAAAGAACCTGTAGCCATTCCAGAGATATCTGTTTTATCTGCTAACACATTAAGTAATACATTTCTATAAAGAATAATAAAGGACCAGCACAACACAGAGTTATAAGAGAAGATGTTCCAGAATTGGTATTTCACAGATAGCAGCAGTATTTACTAAAACAGACATGTGAGGAATGGCCACAGGTCCTATCTCCTCATTTAGCTTATAACAAATAGAGTCATAGATGGCCCTCTAAAGCATTGTAGAGCTACCGGGTTTAAGGTAATCTGTTAGTCATGGGGTTGCATTTGCCTACAACTGGGGCTCTGATTGGTACATTGGTTACCAATGTGAAAATCCCATAAAGTACCCTTAACGACCTCAGGAAGGACGTATTATGTGAAGAAAAACACTTTAACTCTTTCCTGACAACCGGTCATGATAACATCGCCATAACCTTTTAATTTTTCCATCTACATAGTTATATTGAGGGCTTTTATTTTTCAGGACAAGATGTGGAATGTGAAAAAAAGTACCTGCACCATGTTTGTGGGGGTTTAGGGCAACTGAATTCGAATGTGTATTTTTTTTTATTACTTGGTGCCGACAACCCAGTTCTAAATAAATAGAGAAGAGTGTAGAATACGACAGTATGAAGATTTTTGGCGCATTACATAGAGCTTAATGTGCCAAACTTCTGTCAAAGTTAGGCGCATTACACTCTATGCTCATACAAAGTTTGGCACATTAAACTCTATGTAATGCGCTAAACATATGTAAAGGCTATAGATAGGCTGGAAATAAAAGAAATAAAAGAAAAGTCATTAGAATAGCATGTCAGTGAATAGAAACAATGGTAGTGATCTTGCTTGGTGGACCACATGTCCCAGCAATACCTGTGCTGTGCTGGCTCTTGCTGTATGTAGAATGAAGAGTGATAACAGCAAAAATACACTTCAAAATGTCCCTTATTTCTCAACTTACACCAGTACAATAATAAAAAATAATTTATGATAATTATCAAACTATATAAAATTCAATAATTTATGTTTAATAAAAATGTTATCATACAAAAATAATATAAAAATATATTATATCCCAAAAATATAAAATATCTTCTAAAAAATGTATTTAAAATTAATAGAATCTAAAACTAATTTTACATTAAATAACCCACTTGTCACGGTCGGAGATAGTGGATCCTCTGGACCGCCGTAAGCGATGGCGTAAGCCACGCCAGGGAGCGAAATCTAAGTAGGTCCCGGTTTTCACCAGAGCCCGCCGCAAAGCGGGATGGACTTGCTGCGGCGTGAGTCTACCAGGTCGCTACCCCTGAGGTGACTTGCTTGCGGAGGCAGCCGAGGTGTAGCATGGTGCAGAATCGTCAGGCAGGTTCGTAGTCGGGGACAGGCGGCAAAATGCGTGGTCGTGAACGGAAGCAAATGGTACGGTACACGGTAAATAAGAACAAGGCTTGGAACGCTTTCTCAATAGGCAAAATGGCACTAAAGATCCGGCAACAAGACTCAGGAAGGGGCAGACTTAAATAAGGGCAGTGACCGGCAATACCCAATTACCGGTGCACTGGCCCTTTAAATTTCACAGAGCCGGCGCGCGCGCGCCCTAGAGAGTGGGGACGCGCATTCCGGGAGACTGGAGCTGCAGCAGGAGCGCGGCCGGGTACGTAGGAGGGGACCTGGCCGGCAGGGTGAGCGTGCCCACCGCCCGACATGCAGGCGGCGGCGCCGCTCGTGCGGGGACCACGGGTGTGCCTGCAACCCGGGACGGGGGTCGCAGGCCCACCCGTGACACCACTGATGATGTTGTTAAGATTTTTTTTTAAATTTTTACTACATTAAATTTGAAATTTACTTTTGCTGCTCTCACCCTTTATTCTACAAACAAGAACCAGCACACCACAGGTCTTGCCTGTAGTCCACCAAGCTATTCAGTGACATGCTATTCTAATGACTATTCTTTTATTTAAAGCCTATCTATAGCCTTTATACATGTTTGGCGCATTACGAATGCGCCAAAGTTTCATTATGCGCCAAACACACAGGCAATGCAATGAACTTTGGACACCATTTTTAATCGCACAAAATCTACTTTCATACTTTCAGGCGCATTATACACTGAATATAACGAATGCAATAATTCACTTTGAAGCGCCTTCCTTCATATGTCTCTCAAAGTTCGGCACATTACACTCTATGCCCATACAAAGTTTAGCGCATGGCATAGAGCTTAATGTGCCAAACTTTGTATGTGCATAGAGTGTAATGCACCGAACTTTGACAGAAGTTTGACGCATTAAGCTCTATGTAATGCACCAAAAATCTTCATAATGTCGTATTTAACACTCTTCTCTATTTATTTATTTAGAACTGGGTTATGGGTAAAAAAAAAACGCATTCGAATTCATACATGTCCTTAGTTTTTACGGTGCTCACTCTTCAGTATTAATGATGTGTTATCTGTACTCTGTAGGTTGATACAATTCTGGCAGAACCAAACATGTAAGGTTTTTGTTATGTTCTAGTACTGTAAAATAAGTGTAAACATTCTTTTTTCTTAAATTTTCACTGCACGCCATTTTATGCAACCAATAACTTTTTACTCTTCCAATTATGGACCTGAGTAATGGTGCATTTTTTGCGGGCTGAAGTGTGGTTTTTATTGGTGCTATTTTGGGATAGATGTGATTTTTTGATCACTTTATATTCCAAATTTTAGAGGACATGAAACATTGAAATATTTTAATAGGTAGGACTTTTATAGACGCGGTGATACCAATTATGTCTAACTTTAAAAAAAATTTTATCTGTAAAATTGCAAAAGGGTGGTGATTGGAACTTTTAATATTTTTTATTTTATACTTTAAATTATTTTTTTGTTCACATTAACTTTCAGCCTAGTGTATTTGACCACTTGTGGTCATGATAGCAGCAATGGAAGCCTTTAGAAAGCTTCCAGGCACCATGTTAATGGATTGGTAGTCTGTGATTTCACCACATGGGTGCCGATTGCAGTGAGGAGTGTTGCGCAGCACCGTTTTTTATTCGTTCAGACGTCGCAATCACTGTGTCTAAGGGGTCAACTAAGGATATGTTCACATGGTGTATTTGAGGGGCATATTTTGGCTTGTAATTGTGCTGTAATACACCCAAAATGCACCATGTAATTAGTGTAATTCATAGCTCTCATAGAGAGTTATGAATTACCTCCGTCTTCCCCGACACGTATTGAACACCGGGTGAAAGAAGTGATATGTTGCTTCTTCCCGGCATTTATGCGCCGGGGATAATAGAAATTAATGGTGCCACTCCCCCTATCTGCGCTTTAGAAGTACGCACTGGCCAGCACGTACTTTTAAAACACCCGGGTATTGCGGTGTGTACAGTATGTCATGTGAACATATCACTAGGTGTTAAACAGCAGGAAATGGTCCCGGCTTTAATCCCTGCTGTTAGTGCTGGATATCAACTGCAATTAGCAGTCTGTACCAGCCTCCCTTATAATGGGCTTACAGAGAATTCCCTCTACATAAGAACTTACTGACAGCAGTACATGTCAGTGAGGGGTTAAAGAAATAAGAAAAAAATATTATAAATATTAAGAAAGAAAAAAATACATGCTACGCAAAGTGAAACCTATAGCTACCCCGATCACAAACAGCTTAAAACATAGTATGGATCCCTTTCTAATATTTTATAAAAGTGCAACATTTAGACATTAAAATAATAAACATACATAACTTTGTGTCATCAAACAAGAGTGAAAACATAATTTTGGTAACCCATCAAATCATTAAGAAGGGGGCATCAAAAACAATAATGTTATCTATAGCAGTCAATCGAATTATAACTTTTTTGAATGATAGCTGTCATTAATAAAAACAGCCACTTGACTAGTTGCTATCAGCGACATCAGGTTTCCCGTAATTTGTTTTGCATTTTAAAAAATTCCCCCATTTTGTTTTGCTGATTCCTGTTCTCAGTGTTAAGGTAAAGGAGAATGCCTTTTGTTTAGAAAGCAATTTAATAGTTTGACATTCAAGTGAAAAGCTTTCCAAATAGCTTCAAATAAACCTTGTGTTCACCTCATTGGTATGAGCTCCTTTGAAGCTGACAGTTTCAAGACTTAGAGCATGTTAAACATCTTAGCAGCATCTGCTTAATTAAACAAACTTAAATAATTCTGCAGAGGTTGAAAAAATCAATAATCAGAAAACAGTGTAATTGTCCCTTATTTTGTGTGTATGAAGCAATTTGAAGGCTATTTATGTCAAATGTAATTTTTATATTTGATGGTTTCATGACGATTCATAAAAGCCATTTTTGGAAGATGCTACACTTGTTGGATGTTTAACTGCCTGCTGACTATGAACATCCAGGTGGTGGATTTACAGTATCTCACAAAAGTGAGTACCCCCCTCACATTTGTGTAAATGTTGTATTACATCTTTTTCATGGGACAACACTGAAGATATGGCACTTTGATACAAAGTAAAGTAATCAGTGTACAGCTTATATAACAGTGTATATTTGGTGTGCCCGCAAAATAACTCAACGCACAGCCATCAATGTTTAAACAGCTGGCAACAAAAGTGAGTACACCCCTAAGTGAAAATGGACTAATTGTGCCCAATTTGCAATTTTCTCTCCACGGTTTTGTGTGACTCGTTATTGTTATAAGGTCTCAGGTGTGTGGATGGTTGGCAGGTGTTATCACTCTCACACTCTCATACTGGTTACTGGAAGTTCAACATGGCATTTCATGGCAAAGTACTCTCTAAAGATCTGAAAAAAAATTGCTGCGCTACATAAAGATGGCCTAGGCTATAAGATTGCCAACACACTGAAACTGAGCTACAGCATGGTGGCCAAGACCATACAGTGGTTTAACAATATATATATTACCATTCAAAAGTTTGGGGTCACTTAGAAATTTCCTTATTTTTTAAAGAAAAGCACAGCTTTTTCAACGAAGCTAACATTAAATGAATCAGAAATGCACTCTGTACATTGTTAATGTGGTGAATGACTATTCTAGCTGCAAACGTCTGGTTGTTAATGCAATATCTACATAGTTGTATAGAGGCCCATTTACAACAACCATCACTCCAGTGTTCTAATGGTACATTGTATTTGCTAACTATGTAAGAAAGCTATTGGATATTTTGAACACCCTGGAAAACCCTTGGGCAAGTATGTTAGCACAGCTGAAAACAGTTTTGCTGATTAGAAAAGCTATAAAACTGAACTTCCCTTGAGCTAGTTGAGAATCTGGAGCATTGCATTTGTTGGTTCCATTAAACTTGCAAAATGGCCAGAAAAAGAGAACTTTCATATGAAACTCAACAGTCTATTCTTGTGCTGATAGATAAAGGCTATTCTATGTGAGAAATTGTCAAGAAACTGAAGATTTCCTACAACGGTGTGTACTACTCCCTTCAGAGGAGAGCACAAACCAGGGGCATCTCTTGTCAGATTCATTCGGGGCACGCGCTGTACATACACCTGAGCGTCGCAGGGGGCGTGATGCACCGCTTTCATCACCCCCCTGCGACGCTGAGATCCTCTAAGCCGGCAGCTCTGCCAGCCGAGGAGGTCCTGGGCCCTGCGAGACGGCGTAAGTAGCTTACACCGTTCACAAGCTGCAGGACCTGGATGCGCGGACCGGGCCTCATTAGGTAAGTAGGTTTTTTTATTTTATTTTTATTAGCTAAGGGGGCATATTATATGTGGCAAAGGGGGCATATGTGTCTTAGGGGGCATATGTGTCTTAGGGGGCATATGTGGCTAAGGGGGCATATGTGGCAAAAGGGGCATATTATATGTGGCTAAGGGGGCATATGTGGCAAAGGGGGCATATGTGGCAAAGGGGGCATATGTGACTAAGGGGGCATATGTGACTAAGGGGGCATATGTGGCTTAGGGGGCATATGTGGCTAAGGGGGCATATGGGCATATGTGGCTAAGGGGGCATATGTGGCAAAGGGGGCATATTATATGTGGCTAAGGGGGCATATGTGGCAAAGAGGGCATATGTGGTTCATTGGGCATATGTGGCAAAGGGGGCATATGTGGCAAAGGGGGCATATTATATGTGGCTAAGGGGGCATATTATATGTGGCTAAGGGGGAATATTATATGTGGCTAAGGGGGATTATTATATGTGGCTAAGGGGGCATATGTGGCTAAGGGGCATATGTGGCAAAGGGGGCATATTATATATGGCTAAGAGGGCTTATGTTGCAAAGGGTGCATATGTGGCAAAGGAGGCATATGTGGCAAAAGGGGGCATATTATATGTGGCAAAGGGGGGCATATTACTGGCTAAGGGGGGCATATTACCTGGCTATGGGGGGCATATTAACTGGCTAAGGGGGCAGTAACCTAGCTACAGGGGACTAATAACCTGACTACAAGGAGCATATTACTGGCTACAGGGGGCATATTACTGGCTACAGGGGACATATAACTGGCTACAGGGGGCAGTAACCGAGCTACAGAGGGCAGTAACCTGGCTAGAGGGGCTAATAACCTGGCTAGAGGGGGCAGCAACCTAGCTAGAGGGGGCAACTACTTGGCTAAAAGGGGCTACAACCTGGCTACAGTGGGCTACTACCTGGCTATAGGGGGCAAATATTTACCTACAAGGGGGTAATTATTACCATTTGGGGCACTATAGATGGGGATTTTGTAAAGAGATAGGAAATTGTAGAGAAATGCTGATAAAATGAGGAGTCTAAGATGTTTGTTTTGTATATTCTACAGTGAAGAGTCGTTGCCAGGAGAGGACGTCATTACGTCTGGGCCAGATGGAGAAGAAGAGAAAGAGAACAACTCTTCAGAGACGTCTTTTGTAAGTCCCTAAATGTAACTGCAGTGTAATCACTTATATTTCTCCTGAGCCTACATACAAAGGTTTTTTCTGTAAAAATACATCTGCAGTTCACAATGAGACACAAAAAATTCAGCGTGAACCCAGCCCTACTCAGAAAAACTTAAGGGCCCGAGCCCCGAATGTTTTGGGACCCTAGCAACGCCCCTGGCACAAACAGGCTCTAACCAGAGTAGAAAGAGAAGTGGGAGGCCCCGCTGCATAACTGAGCAACAAGACAAGTACATTAGAGTCTCCAGTTTGAGAAATTGACTCCTCACAGGTCCTCAACTGGCAGTTTCATTAAATAGTAAACGCAAAACGCCAGTGTCAATGTCTAAAGTGAAGAGGCGATTCTGGGATGCTGGTCTTCAGGGCAGAGTGGCAAAGAAAATCCATATCTGAGACTTGCTAATAAAAGAGAAAGATTAATATGGGCTAAAGAACACAGTGGAAGATTGGAAAAAAGTATTATGGACAGACAAATCAAAGTTTGAGGTGTTTTGACCACACAGAAGAACATTTGTGAGACGCAGAACAACTGAAAAGATGCTGGAAGAGTGCCTGACATAATCTGTTAAGCATGGTGGAGGTAATGGGATGGTCTGGGGTTGCTTTTGTGCTGGTAAAGTGGGAGATTTGTACAAGGTAAAAGGGATTTTGAATAAGGAAGGCTATCTCTCCATTTTGCAACGCCATGCCATACCCTGTGGACAGCGCTTGATTGGAGCCAATTTCATCCTGCAACAGGATCCAGAACCCATGGGGCCAGGCCCATTGTGCTTTTTAGAGTGAACTGTAACCCTCAAGTTTAATGTGTCATTAAATGCATTCACAGCTGTAAAGAGTTTGTGCCATTGTTGTGTGAAAAAAGAAAGTCCATTGTTCATTTGCAACAGTGTGCAATTACCGTATATACTCGAGTATAAGCCGAGTTTTTCAGCACAAAAAATGTGCTGAAAAATCCCCCCTCGGCTTATACTCGAGTCACTGTCGGCGCTCGGGCGCTGCGATGGCCCGTGCGCCGACAGGGACGCTTCAGTTATATGCGGCTCCTCAGGGAGCGCATATAACTGAATCCCGAGTCAGCGGACAGTGTCCAGGCACTGCGGTGGTCCGTGCGCTGTCAGCTATCTCTTCCCCTGCATGCGACTCCTCCGGAGCGCATGCAGGAGAAGAGATACCCACTGCGGGGCAGAGAGCGAGCGCTCCCTGCTCCGCAGTGGACTCCGGGCGGCCGCAAACTCGCGGCCGTCCGGAGTTTCCGGCACAGGCAGCGTGTGTCATCACGCTGCGTGCGCGGCCTGATGACGTCACCCGCCTGTGCCGAGAAGACCGAGGAGCGCGCCCGGGAGACGGAGCAGCGGGGATCGAGGTAAGTGGTTGTTTTTTGTTTTAAAACGATGCCTATACCTGCCTAGTACTGCCTATACCTGCCTAGTACTATCTATACCTGCCTAGTACTGCCTATACCTGCCTAGTACTATCTATACCTGCCTATACCTGCCTAGTACTATCTATACCTGCCTATACCTGCCTAGTACTGCCTATACCTGCCCTATACCTGCCTAGTACTATCTATACCTGCCTATACCTGCCCTATACCTGCCTAGTACTATCTATACCTGCCTAGTACTGCCTAGTACTGCCTATAGCCTGCCTATACCTGCCTAGTACTGCCTATACCTGCCTAGTACTGCCTATAGCCTGCCTATACCTGCCTAGTAATGCCTATACCTGCCTAGGGGACCTATACCTGCCTATTGCCTGTCTAGGGGGACCTATGCCAGCCTATACCCTGCATATACCTGCCTATAGCCTGCCTAGGTGACCTATATCTGCCTATAGCCTGTCTAGGGGGACCTATGCCTGCCTATACCTGCCTATAGCCTGCCTAGGCGACCTATACCTGCCTATAGCCTGCCTAGGGGGACCTATACCAGCCTATAACGACCTATACCTGCCTATACCCTGCCTATGAGGACCTATACCTGCCTATGGGGGCAATTGCCTGCCTATAGCCTGCCTAGGGGGACATATAGCTGCCTATACCAGCCTATGGGATACATTAAACTGCCTATACATGCCTATAACCTGCCTATGGGGGACATTAAACTGCCTATGGGGGACATTAAACTGCCTATACCTGCCTATGGGGGACATTAAACTGCCTATGTAATTTTATTGGTATCTATTTTTATTTTTAAAATTCACCAGTAGCCGCTGCATTTTCCACCCTAGGCTTATACTCGAGTCAATAAGCTTTCCCGGTTTTTGTGGCAAAAGTAGGTGCCTCGGCTTATACTCGGGTCGGCTTATACTCGAGTATATACGGTATTGTATTTCTTTAAAGGCAAACCTGTTACAGTCCACCACCGCAATGGTGGTATTAGACTCCTGCCCCTTCATAACTGAAATTTTCTGCCTGTAAATTAGACATAGGACACAGCACAAAATCAAGTGAGTAAATTCTTTATCATGTATTAGTCTCATTGTGAAATCTCATTTGAATAAGAAATTGACCGACTTCAAACAAAGCATGGCGATTGGTGGAAGAATAGTCAGTCAGCATATCAATTGTGAGGAAGAATTCACTTCACTGCATCCCCCACTGACAGTTCTCGCCCCCCGACCCTCGAATCTAGTCCGAAGACAGCTTCCCCCACCACAGGACAAGCTCAATTTACATGTTAATCAGCACAGCTCTCTTCCCCAATGCCTCTGTAGGAAGTCGCCACAGCATGGGGTCAACCCATGAAAGGATCCTCATGTAACCTAATTAGCACTGAACAAATGCTGGTCCAAGCTCGCAAGCTTCAAAGACTTTGCTCAATTCAGCCCAGTCGGGTCGTCTCCGATATTTCATATCGATTTATAGGCGACCAGCTCATAACTGGTGCATGGCGAGTTCATATCTCAAAATATGGAACTCCCCCGCACGCACAGGCCCATTTCCAGGTTTCCAAGGCGCAGGGGGACTGAGATATCCACAACCGGACCCCGGGAGTCCATAAGATAGGCGTGTCTCATATCCAGGCGTCGGGTAGATCCAGCCGGTTCTGATGATGCTACCGGCTCGGTTCTGTGCCAATGCCCTGCCGAGTTATAGTCCATTTTTGTGTTTGTATCAGAAACTGCCTGACCTGAGTGGGAGGAGTTCATAGACCGTCCCAGGGGTGTGTAGGGGGCTGCCACGTGGGCTGTCCCCTCACAGATATAAGCCAGAGCCAGGGTTGGCTCGTCTGTTGATCCAGGAGGGGGGCCACCTAAGAACAGTTCCAGGACATCCACACGCAGCAGCCAGGCCACATCTGCCCCCCATGCGGCCAGGCCCCAAGCAACAAGGTAACTTGACTTATTTTAACTGCCTTTTGTCTGTAATCCATAATTGTATTTGCACCTCTCTCTGACTTGTATATTATTATCCGTCTTGTACATATTACCTGTCTAGTGTGCCCTTCAAGGCTAATTAAATCTATAAACTTTAATCTGAGTTAGTCTGTCTTGATCAACGGCCTCACACGCCTAATTCTCGGTCTATAGTATATAGCTACCCAAGGGTTGGTTCCTGACCCTGCTATAAATCGGTAACGGACCGGTCTTATAACTAAATGAGCGAACTGGTGGCAGCATTGTTGTTTCCCTGTGCCAGTGTGGGCAAGGGTTAACAGTGGAACAGTATCTGGCTGACCTTGAGCTCCCCCTAGTGGGCAGCGCAACGTCGAGATACACCCCAAGTCAGGCCGTCGTCCCTCAAGCGGGCCGGCGGACTAGGCTGTTTTCGTCACATCAATCTTATGGGGGTTTTCTCTGATAATAAAAGTATAGCGAGAATGGTGTAATCAATGAAAAACATCCAACAAAAAAGGTATTGTCTATCTAAACAACTCATCGATGAACTTGGTCAGAGGAGGATGTCAAGAATCATTCTGACAAATAGGAGGTGCACAGTCTAAGAAATTTCAAACAAATACAATGCTGGTGCTCAAACTAAATTGTCCAATATGTACAGTTAATCATTCCTTTGCACAGATGGGCTGTAACATTAGATGAGAAGTTCAAGTGTCATTGTTGTCTAAGAGAACAGAAAGATAAGACCTCAATGGGTAAATGAACATAAAAATTTGATCATTGGGCAGTTAAAAAAAAATTGCTTGGTAAGAGGAAACCAATTTTTTTTTTCCACCATGTGGATGGGAGGGTCAGAATTTGGAACAAGCAGCATCAGTAGATATGCTCCTCCCGTTAAGTATAATCAGTTCAGTCTGATGGATGTAGCATAATGATGTGATGAGAATTTTAATAGCACACCCTAGATCCTTTAATATCAGTGAATGCAAAACAAATCTAAGCATTGAGGAGGACTAAGTTCAACACTTCAAAGCAGTTTTTAAACCCATGGCAGAAGAACACGTTTAACAAGACAATGCACTTTATAGTCATGGATTGATTCCAGAAACAGCAATCTTTCCTTGCTTCCATGACTTCCACAATCCTATTGAGCATCTCTATGACAAAGCAGAAGCAACTTTATATAGTATATTAATGCTTCCACCTAATTTGTGTCAGAAACTGCCCTGTCCACATGGATCAATATATTTGTACATAATGATTTCAACACCAAGTCAGTGCCACAAAGAATTTATACAGTTCTACAGGCAAATGCTTTACTGCACATCCAATACTTTAATGGATGGGCATCTCTACCAAAGTGGTTCAGTTTATGCGTATGTTTTACCTGTTTAGTGACCTGCATTAAGTCCTTAGGCAATTCAGTTTTTGATCAGTTTTTAATTTAGCATACACATCTAATGCTAAAGTGTGAACAATGCCTTATGTCAGCAGCATGTTGTACTACTAGTTACATTACCATATGTAATGGCACTGATTAAGACATACAGTGTGTTGCAAAAATATTCCATTGTAGCTTTGGTTCCATACTTAAGGTAGTTGTCCTTCTGGAATATGAACCTACATTCCAGTCTCAAGTCCTTTGTAGCCTCTAACAGGTTTTCCTCCAGGATTGTCGTGTATTTAGCTTCATCTTTCCATCAAATCTAACCAGCTTCCTAGTCTCTGCTGAAACAAAGCATCCACACAGCATGATGCTGCCACCACCATGCTTCAAAGTGTAGATGGTGTGTTTTGGGTGATGTATATTGTTATCTTTTCTTCACACATAGGGCGACATGTTTGAATTTTGGTGACAAATTTATAGCATGCATTAGTAGCGTAGAATGCACCTGAATTTATAAACCTAATGCAGGTCATAGATTAGGCACTTTCTAGCTCCAAAATGAAAACTCAGGCTCAGATAGACCACGATTAACTTGGTGTGCCTGTTCTAATTGTTTTGTGACTAGTTTTACTTTCCACTCGTCATACATTTGTAGAATTAAACAGTTGTGGTGTAACATGCCTCCAGAATGCCCCCCGATCTCAGGCACATTACAAAGTGCTGCTGGCGCCCGATAATGCGCCTAATTTTAGAGTGCATCTGATTATAAATCTAGAGACCAGGGCTGCAATAGTTTTTGGGCTGAAAGGACACCAGACTACTGGCGCAGCCCCGTACATACATGTCGGCCTTAGTGTTTGTCTTCTAGACTAAAAAGTAAAGTTTTGGTCTCATCTGATTATAGCACCTTCCACATGCTTGCTGTATCCCCTACATAGTTTTTTTGTAACCTACAAACAGGACTTCTTATGGCATGCTTTCAAAAAGGGCTTTCTTTTTGCCACTTTTCCACAAAGGCCAAATATGTGAAGTACATGACTAATAGTTGTCTTGGGAAAAGATTCTTCCACCTGAGCTGTGGATCTTTGCAGCTCCTCCAGAGTGATCCTGGGCCTCTTGACTGCTTCGCTAGTTAGTGCTCTCCTTTTCTGGGCTATCATATTTTGTTGGTTTAGCAGTGGTGCCATACTCCTTGCATTTATGGATAAAGCAGTGCTCCGTGAGATGTTCAAAGCTTCGGTAATTTTTTTAAAACCTAACCCTACAATAAACGTTGCCACAAATTTATCCTTGAACTACTAAAGGGAATTAGTCACATTGGATTTTTTTTACAAAAAATTAGAAAAATCCATATTATTTTCTTCACGCTTCTCAAATACGTTGAGTTTTTTTTACATAAAAATATCAATATTCCTTTAGGGTAATTGTAGTGCTAAGATATTAATTGACCATCTGGAGTCCATATTGACAGTATATCTTTAAGAATATTAGATAATAAGAGTTAGCCTGTAAGTTCTGTAAAATTCCTAAAACCTGGCAATGCTTATTGAGCGCGATTATCAGTGTTTTTAGCATAGTTGTGTTATGAGAACGCTGTACCATATAATGCTGGTTGATGGGAACTGGGAATGTTCAAGATCCGGGGATGGATTTTTCCAGTGCCAGGTTGACCTCTGGAGAACTGGCCATTCGGAGGAGGGGGGGGGGGGGGGGCCTTATACTGGAAAAATACTGATCTGGTAGTTTGCGTAACAAAGGGGAAGAGTGCTGCGAGGCAGAAGTATCTGGACCTGTGGACAATAGATGGACGACCCAACGCCACAATGATCTCTCTGTCCTCGCTGTTTGCTTCTCACAGTTGATGTTATGGACAGATGAAGTGTCTTTCCTTGTGAAGCTTTGACCTGTGTAGAGGTGTAATGTAAGTATTTGTAATCCGTATTATGCGTGCTTTGTATTTGTAATCTATATTATGCAAAAGTGTACGCAATATCACACTATCTTCTTTTAGTCTTATGTAATCACTGAATTCTTCATATAATAAAGTTAATAAAGCATTTGATGTTGCTTTCTTAAAGCCATATCTGACCCCTTAAGATAGTTGGCAAAACAGTAATAAATAAATAATGCTTCAAATGCGCCCAAGTGCCAATACATTTTGTTGAAAGGTTAATATCAAATATTCTACATTCACACAATGGGGGTTGTTATCATAACAAGAAAATTCATGTAGTTGTGTACAACTCCTTTACCGGTAAAATAATCTGTCACCTTTTACTGACAGTATAGTCCATTCTTACTACTCCTGTAGCAAGAGTTTTATTGCATACCACTGATAATTTGGCTCTTTTTAAGATAACCAGGACAGAAAGCTATTTCTATTGGCTGTTATGCATTTAGCAAAGGAACATTATGCAGACAACTGGCTGTGGGTAGAACGTATGCATAGGGTGCGTAGAATGCATGTGTGTCCAAATCACTCAAAATTTTAGGTGGACATGCTCATTTTATTCATGTCATATATACCTGGTAGTGCCATACTATGCAAGATTCTAACTCTTCGCTGGATTATTTTTAACAGCCTGTAAATAACAAACATTGTTATTTTTTTTACAATGTACAGTTGAAACCAGAAGTTTACATACAATATATAAAAAGACACATATGCAAGTTTCTGACATAGAATTAGAATTAACCTTACCCATTTAGGTTAATTAGCATTACCAAAATTATTTATATTTGCCAAATGCCAGAATAATAATAAGAGAGAGAGAATTTTGAAAGCATTTTTATTACTTTCTGCAAAGTCAAAAGTTTACATACACATTGCTTTTAAACAATTTGGGTCTGTCTATATGATGATGTCATATATTTGGAAGCTTCTGATAGGTTTATTGGCAACATGTGAGTTAACTAGAGACACACCTGTGGATGTATTTTTTTAAAGCACATCAGAAAAACACTGCTTCTTTGCATAACAGCATGGGAAAGTCTAAAGAAATCAGCCAAGGTATCAGGAAGAGAATTGTAGACTTACACAAGTCTGGAATACCCTTGGGTGCAATATCCAGATACCTAAAGGTGCCTCGTTCATCTGTACAAACAATTATACACAAGTACAAACAAGATGGGAATGTCCAGCCATCATATCGCTCAGGAAGGAGACAGGTTCTATGTCTCAGAGTTGAACGTGCTTTGGTGCGACATGTGCATATCAACCCAAAAACAAAAGAAAAACACCTTGTGCAGATGCTGGTGGAAGCTGATGAGATTGTGTCATTATCCATAGTGAAACGAGTACTGTATAAACATAGGCTGAAACGTCACTCTGCCAGGAAGAAGCCATTACTTCAAAAGAAACTTATAAAAGCCAGATTAATGTTTGTAAATGCACACATGTCCTGTGGTCTGACGAAACTAAAATTAAATCATGGCCATAATTACCATTGCTACGTTTGGAGGAAAAAGGGAGAAGCTTGGAAGCCTAAGAAAACCATCCCAACTGTGAAACAAGGGGCTGGCAGCATCATGTTGTGGGGTTGTTTGCTGCAGGAGGGACTGTGCACTTCACAAAATAGATGGCATCATGTGGAAAGAAGATTGTGGCAATACTGAAGCAACATCTCAAGACATCAGCCAGGAAGCTAATGCTTGGGTGGAAATGGGTCTTCCAATTATACACTGACTTGAAGAATACTGCCAGACTGGTTACAAAGTGGCTTAATTATAACCAAGTCAATGTTTGGGAGTGGCCATCACAAAGCCCTGATCTCAATCCTATTGAAAATTTATGAGCAAAGCTGAAAAGGCAAGTGCGAGCAAAGCGGCCCACAAACATGGCTCAGTTACACCAATTCTGTCAGAAGGAATGTGCCCAAATTCCTACCAACTACTGTGAGAAGCTTGTGAAAGGATATCCAAAACTTTTGACCAAAGTCAGTTTAAGGGCAATGCTACCAAATATTAATGAAATGTATGTAAACTTTTGAATTTGCAGAAAGTAATAAAAATGCCTGAAAAATTTTCTCTCAATTTTCTGATATTTGGCAAATATAAATAATTTTGGTAATCCTAATTGACCTAAAACGGGTAAAGTTTATTCTGATTTCATGAACGATAGTGAGAAAAACATTCTACGTGTCTTTTTATATAGTATATGTAAACGTCTGGTTTCAACTGTATATATTACATACCACAGATGTGGTCCTTTTCAGATAACCAGGGCAGAAATCTATTTTATTAGCTGTAATATGATTTTACTGTTCATTCGAGTAAATGTTCGAGTTTGACACGCCATTTTAAAAGTTTTCAGTGCCCTTCTATACTTTTTGCAGAGCACAGAGAAGCATCAAAAATGTCATTGCTAAGGTGTAGGGCTCTCATTGACTGCAAAAATCAAATGACCATGTTATATATATTTCATTGTACTGCGTTCTGAACAACATTTTCAGTTCACTCTCTGTACTATATTTTAAATAGGGGTTGGTGAAAATTATTCTGAGTGGAGAAAAGTTCAATTTGGCAGTTTTGGGGGTAAAATACCTTTCACATATACCGTGTGTTATTGTCATA
The DNA here is from genome assembly GCA_025379985.1 of Phyllomedusa bahiana. Classification (NCBI taxonomy): domain Eukaryota; kingdom Metazoa; phylum Chordata; class Amphibia; order Anura; family Hylidae; genus Phyllomedusa; species Phyllomedusa bahiana. The sequence continues at coordinate 34,507 of JAODAL010031276.1, forward strand.
CAGATATTTCCCGGAAATTGAGTTATATCGGTTGCTAAATCTTACTCAACGCCAAAGAGTGTAATTTTGCCAGATTTTAAGTCCACATAACGCTGAAATATACCAGTGCGTTATTGTGATCCACATATATATAAACTTCTCTCTTTTTTATTACATAGATATTGTGCCACGCGCAGAGCTATAATATTTAGCTTTTGAACATGGTGAGAACTAGAGGTAGTAAGTGAGCAAGGAGGGGCGTAGGAAGAGGAGATAGAGGTACGAGAGCTGAAGGCACTCCTTCCAGTGCTCCGGACAACACACAAGCGCACACATCATCAGTTGCAGGACCGTCAGGCCTGTCATTGCTTGCTCAGTTCCCTGTGCGTCTCATTATTGAACAGCATAGCCAATCTGTTCTTCAGTGGTTATCAGACCCTGCATCGAGCAGTTTTACCTCCCCTTCCTCTCAGTCACGGCCACAAATATCATCATTAGAGATGGGCGAATTGAGTCTAATGACGTGGAATTCGTTTAGACTTTCAGGAAAACTACGGTTCTGCACAACGCCGACGTTTATGGGACTTCGAGGGAGCGAATCGTATTTTTTTTTTATAAAATGGCCACGACATGGGTCAGAGAACTCTGGGTGGAAGAATGGAACATCCTCAATGACATGTGCAGACATGAAGCCAATCAACAACCAGCAGGCTTCTGTGACATCACAGCCCTATAAATATGGACACCATCTTAAATTCTCACACTTCTCACAGTGACTCCTGTCATTAAGCATCTGGCTGCTGCTGCTGCACTATATTGTACTCTTTGTAAAGCAAACTCGTTTTTTTCAGCTACTGGGGTGAAAGACCTTCACAAGTGTGTGTCATATACACACTTGTTACTCAACCAGTGTTATTATTTTGTTTTAGTTTGTGGGGTATTCTCCCTAAAGTCCAGGGTGGGTGTACTTCTGCCCCATACACGCTTGAATTCCATCTGGTTTTCATACCCAAGGGTTAATTTAGCCTCTTGATTGTGGGGTAATTGGAGTAAAATACAGGCTGTGTGTATTTTTACCCTATATACACCTGAATTAAATCAGTTTTTTTTCTGTAGGGTATTTTATACCCTAGGGTTAATGTAACCTCTTGATTGTGGTATAAATTGGAGTAAAATATAGGGTGTGGGTATTTTTACCCCATATACGCCTGAATTTCATTTAATTTATTCTGTAGGGTATTTTATACCAAGGGTTAATTTAACCTCTTGATTGTGCGGTAATTTGGAATAAAATACAGGGTGTGTGTATTTTTACCCCATATACGCCTGAATTTCATCTCATTTATTCTGTAGGGTATTTTATACCAACGGTTAATTTCTCCTCTTGTTTTGTGGTGGAATTTGAGTCAAATACAGGGTGTGTGTATTTCTGCCAAAAACACACCTGAAATCCATCAACTTCAGACCGGTGAGGGTATTTTAATCTGTGTCAAAGGGTTAATTTATTCGCTTTTTGTGGAGAATTCAATGTCAAATCCAGTGTTTGTATTTCAGCCCTACATACATCCCAAATCCAGTCACTCCAATCTCTTGGGATATTGCTATCTGTGGCAAACAGTAAATTTTTTCAATTATTGTGGTGATTCTGTTTAATGCTGATACATGTAGAGACCCCAAAAGAGTAGAAAGGGTTTCATCAGTAATTTTGCATTGACGTCACTAATCATTTTGCTATTCCTTTGATCCTTCAGTGTCCGCTTTCAGTTGGTCAATAATCCATCATTGCTAAAGCCAAAAAGAAACAGGAGTTGATCCCAAAAATAAGTAAATGGAATATTTGCATGTGTTCTGTGTTTTGTATCGAACTTCTGCTTTTGGCTACCTACTCATCTGACAATCCTGATGCAAACAAAGGACAATGTCATATTAGTCTTACGGCTTCTCCGAAAACACAATTGGTTGTGCTTGTTCTTTTCATTCCTTGTGACAGATTAAGAGAAAGGGAAAACCAAATATAGTGGCAACGTCATAGTGGTGGAGGGTGGAAACAGCATTGGAAAACCACAGGGTGGTCGACTGAGAGATTGGTCACTTGGCAGCAGCATGAGTAGGCCACAGAGTGGCAACTAACAGATTGTGAAGGTGGCAGCAGCATGATTAGGCCACAGACTGGCACAATTACACAATGTGGAGGTGGCGGCAGAAACAGCAGCAGCATCAGGCCGGAGAGTGGCCCAATGTCATAATTTTGAGGTTGCGGCAGCTAGGTGACATAATGAGGAGGTGGCAGTAACAGCAAAATCAAGCCAGAAAGTGACATGGTGACATAGACTGGAGATGACAGTAGCAGCATGAGGAGACCTGAGTGGTGAGGCGGCAGCAGCATCAGAAGTCTACATAATGGCCCAGTGAAGAGTGAGGAGGTGGGTGTCAATACCAGTCCCTGGTAAAGATGGTGGGTGGTTGAAGGAGCAGCTGGCAGCAGGTGGGTGGCAGCATCAGAATAGTAGCTGAAGCAGGTAGCCAGAAGAATCCAGGGTTCAGGGTCTGCTCCAGGTGCTGCTGCTGGTGGGTACCTAAGTCACTTTGGGGGGGTGAAGAAACAGGTCCAACCTGTTAGAGAATGGACGATGGCGCAGATAGGCAGAGGCCAACTGACTACATAGAATATCTCTATAGTACTTGAGTTTGTCCTCAATCTTGGCAGGTGAAAAAATGCTCCCATTTTGGACCGGTAGCGAGCATCCAAGACAGTGGAGAGCCAAAAGTCATTCCTCTGCCAGATGGTGATTATTCAGTTGTAACTACAGAGACAAATCAGCATTCAGCGGGCTATCTGCACAAGTGACTCTGAGGGACTTGCTGCCTCCATCTCCACTGTATACTGCCATGGTGTGTCAGGGTCATGTGCCTCGTCCTCCTCCAGCTGCTCCTGCTCCTCCTCTCTTGTCACCAGAGTAGAAGAACCACTCATTTCAACAGACATCAAAACTCCAGACTCAGGTTGCTGCAGGGGGAGCTGGTACTGCTCTTATAACCCCAACCTCCTACTGCAGCCATGGCTGTGGTACGTGAGCACTGAAGAAGCCCCCTGTCAGACCTGTGGGAGGATGGACGATGGCTCAAATAGATCTCTCTATCATTACCATTTGCTGCACTCTCTCACTGACTCCACAAGTCCGCTACCTTGGGATAACCTTTGACTCCAATCTGGCCCTTGAAATCACACATCCAAACCCTTACCCTTGCCTCCATCTGAAAAATATCTCCCCAATCCGCTCATTCCTTCACTTTCAAAGTGCAAAAATGCTTGTCCATGCCCTCGTCATCTCATGCCTACAATATTGCAACATCCTTCTCTGTGGCCTCCCATCTAGCACCCTCGCTCCCCTTCAATCCATCCTTAACTCTACTGCCCGCCTGATTCACCCCTTTCCTCATTACTCCTCTGCCTCTCCCCTCTGCCAATCCCTTCACTGGCTGCCCATTGCCCCCACCGGACTCATGTGGCCGTGAGATGTAGTCGCCACGTCTCCAGTCCCCTGAACAGACAGATTTGGTAGCATATTTTCCAGGACAGGAAGCAGTGAATTGACGTTGTTCATCCCGTAGTCCTGGCGACTGACAAATGATGTGGTCTCCTGAAAGAGCCAGGCACGTATCATGCATGAGATGCCACTGGCTGACATCAAAATTACACAGTGGACTATCCCTGTCCACTTGGATCATCAAGAAATCATTAATGGCCTTTCACTGTTCATCGATTTATTCCTGTTTTGCCCTGTTCATCGATTTATTCCTATTTTGCCCTGTTAATCGATTTCTCTCTGTTTTTCTCTGTTCATAATTTCTCTGTTCTGTTTAGATCAAGGAGGGAGTGCATGGCGGTGTAGAAATGGCTAAAGTGCATACAAAGTTTCCTGGCCAGTTCTCTGAACGGTGCATAGTCCACCACTTGAAAAGGGAGGGACAGCAGCACCACCAACTTGAACAGGAGCATGGTCAACTTCTGCACTTAGGGATGACTAGACGAATACTGCTGTCTCTTGGCAATCGTCTCGGTGAATGACTGCTGGCACCATGAGTGTCGAGGAGCAGGAGCATCTGGACTGGTATATGATATGAAAGACAGGGAGTTGTCTTCTGCAGAGGTGGTAGAGCTTTGACTACCAGAAATGAAAGGCGTGCCACTGGGTGCTTCTGCTGCGGCAGGATGCACCACCACATCTGAGACACGTTTCTCCCAGGCAATTGTATGGTGATGCTGCAAATGTTGACGCAGGGCTATGGTGCCAACGTTTGGTCCCTGGTCATGCTTTACTTTCTGCCCACAGATTCTACATATAGCAATGTTCGCCTCCTCCGGTGTCTTGTCAAAAAACTGCCACACTGCCGAGTAGGTGATTTTACCACCAGTGCTCTGCACTGACTGACTGTTACCGCCGCTGCCTTGGTGAGCCCCTGTGCTGCTACTTTCTGGGACCTGTGAAGTAGGTGGTCTAAATCGTGGCCGTTTGGCTCCGGACATCGCACTGCTGCCACCCTGCTGACTCCCGGCCACACTAAAGACTTGCTGGCTATGCCACTGCCTGATGCGCAAGCTGCTGCTCTCTTCTCCCAATGATGATGATGAAGTTTTTGCTTCCAGGGCCGGGACGATGGGTCGTCGAAGTTAGGTGACCGCCTAGGGCACTACTTCATCCCGGGTAGAAAAGGGGGTGCAAGGAGGCATGGAGTGGGCTGAATTTTCCATTTGGGGGGGCACTTTATGCCTTGTTTAACTAGGGCACTAAAATACCTTGTCCCAGCCTTGCTTTCTTCACCCGGCTCCCAAATGCAATCAGCTACATCGATTAGTGTTTGCCTGTCACCGCTGTCCTCCTCAACGGTGTCACTGTACAGAGCCTGACCACTAGCAGCATAATCCCCCATGCCACTCTCCTCATCTCAAATTGCCCGCTTCTGCAAGAAGCAGCAGATGTCTTCACCACCTCTTTGCTGCCCACTGTCCTCAAATAGTTCTGTATAGTGGTGCAGAGCCCACAGCACATAGTAATTCTCTGGCTGTGTTAACCGAACGGGACAGAGGCGGGATGAAGACAGATAAGGGCCCCTGACCTGCTCCCGGGCAATGCCAACTAAAAGTTGTGTCTTACAGATGTACCGACTCTTTGCCGGGGTTGTCAGATGTAAATTTGGGAGAAAGTGGATGACCTGTGTGTGGTAAACACAACATCCGCTAGATGACACCGGAAGCTCTGGCCGCGGTGACCCCTGCTGTAACGTCCCCTTACTGTGCTGCGACCTGTGCCTGCTCCAGGAACCTACTATTGCGTTCTTTGTTACCCCATGTGATCAGGAACACTCACAACCCTCACAGTTTTAAGTGCATCCTGAAAACTTATCTTCATAGACAAGCATACCAAGATCCCTAATTTTTTTTTTTTTTTTAAGTTTTTATTTTTGAAAGAATTTTGTAAAGAATACAAAACGGTAGACAAGCAAAAACAACAACTTTTCCAAATATACAAAAGGTAGCATCCATAATCATGTATAATGCAAATCAACCGCTCCTCCCCACATCATAACAATAGATTAATTCATGTTAAAGTCATGTTTCACCTGTGGGGAAATTCTGTATGCATATCCTCGTTTATACCCTTAAGTGCGGTCTGTAAACAGAATGCACCTCCCCCTTTCATACCCCAGTCAGAGGCCCACCATACAACCACACAAGCACACTCAAACACACACATTCCTCCGATGTCCGAGTCCCTCCAGTAATAGAATTTATGGCAGTCCTATCCCGCCTCTAGCCACGGACTCCAAAGGGTCCAAAAACCCCTGTCCGGTTTTCCCCCTCGACTCATATGTAAGTTTATAGAGAGGCAAATCTGTATTAACAAGTTGCCTCCAGTTAGACAGCGATGGAGTCTTCGGTGGTTTCCAGTTCAACAAGACGGACTTTCTGGCATAGAACATCAATAGACGATACAAGGCACGTTCGTTTCTAGTTGGCACTAGCTCGTCAACCAGCCCCAAAAGGCACGTCTCTGGCCTGCAATCCCCCGGCAGGCCCAGATGATCACCTAGAAAGCCATGAACCTCAGACCAGAAGACACAAATAATTGGACATTCCCACACCATATGCATCCACGTGCCCCCAGCTCTATCACACCTAGTGCACAGGTCTCTAGTCAACGGGCCCATCTGCACCAGGCGCACGGGGTAAAATAAATTCTATGAAACCCACTTGACCTAAAATCAGGGATCTCTGGGCAAAATACTGTCGGTCTCCATGACACCCCCAACTCCTCCTTTGTGATGAGGTTGCAGGTCCAAAATATCTGACTGCCAATTCCCAATGCCTTCCTTAAGGGGGAGGGTTGAAGTTCTAAGATACATCTATAAAATGTAGAAACAGAATACCTAAGATTTTCACTCCAAGCAAGTTGCTAAAGACTACCACATTTTCAGGGTAATATCCCCTCTCCCAAACTGCTGTTACAAGCGTGCCTGAGTTGGAAATAGCGAAAATAGTGCCACTCTTGGGATGTCAAACAGACATCAAGTCAGAGAAATCTCGAATGGCCCCCCTCTAACAATTGGCCCAGATAGTTAAGGCCTTTCCTAGGCCAGAATTCAAAATCCACCAAGGATTCTAGTTCAGCCAATTTCAGGTTTCTCCATAGTGGAATACATGGGGACCAGGAATTCCCACTCGACTCACCACCATAAATACCTACAAACCTTCTCCAAACTGCTACTGTGACTGCCATGTTAGAGGTGTACTGTCGCATTGGGTACTTCCCCTGTCTGTATACTAGTTCGCTAATGCCTCGAAAGACCACAAATTGCCGCTTCCAACACCACAGCCGGATTACCACTGTCGGCCCGAATCCACCATGCCGCGTAGTAGAGTGAACTGCAACATAATATATATAAAAATCTGGTAACGCCAAACCCCATCCCCATATAAGGCCTTCAAAGTTGCCCTACTCAGCCGCGGCACCCGGCCCCCCCCCCCCAATGAAAGGAAGACACCATCTTCTCAAGCGTCTCAAAATGCGTCTTAGGTAGAATGCAAGGGGGCGGCCTATAGAGGTACAGGAATTTGGGTAAAGCACATTTTCACTAAATTTATGCGGACAATCAGAGTCAAAGGTAATGAAGCCCAGGCATTTAGCTTTCTTGAGACTTCCTGCATAAACCCGGGAAAGTGATATTCAGGCTTATGAAGTTCCGGACATCACTATGAATCTGGATTCCCAAATATTTAAACCTTCAGAGACTACTAGTTGAAAAGTTCTTGGAAATATCCTCCCTCCCTACGCGTCTCCCAAAAAAAAACAATACAGATTTTGACCAGTTAATCCGTACTCCCGAAAAAGAACCAAACCGGTCTACTACCTGCAAAAGAGCCTCTAAAGAGTCTCGAGGGTTTGCAAAGGTCACCAAAAGGTCATCCGCATAAAGGGATACCTTCTCTGTCATCCCTCTGATATTCCAGCCCTCAATTGCAGAATGATTATTTATCAGCAATGCCAGCGGCACCATCACCAAGGCAAATAAGAGGGAAGACAAGGGACATCCCTGCCTCGTGCCCCTACCTTATGCAAATTGGGGGAGGATCCCCCATTAAACGCGGAGTTTTGCGACTGGCTTCAAGTACAGAATTTTAAACCCACCAAAGAAAATCTGCAGGGAAACCCAAAAGATCTAAAAATGCCCACATAAAGCCCTTTCCACCGAATCAAATGCTTTTTCATTATCTAGAGAAGCTATTACTCTAGATCCAGTGTTATCATGCTCAAGCTGTAAATTAGTGTATAGTTTTCTCAAATTTATTTTCCTTGGTCTTCCCAGGCATAAACCCCGATCGATCTTTTCCCACCACTGACAAAATAATGAACTTAGGCGCATCGCCAGAACTTTCACCAGAATCTTGACATCTAAATTGATAAGAGAGATAGGCCTATAAGAGCTACAGACATCCGTTGGTCTACCCGGCTTATGTATCACTACAATGATCGCCTCGTACAGAGTAGGCGGCAGAGCCCCGCGTTCGAAAACTTGCTGGAATAAAAATTTCAAGACGGGGTGAAACACTCCTCACTGTAAAATTTTTTACCATTCAGCCGGAAGCCCGTCGGTCCCGGTGTCTTGCAAGTAGCCATGCAATTCACCGCCCTCTGTATCTCTTCACCCGTTATAGGCCCCTCAAGCACTTTACATGCCTCATCCGAGATTTTTGGCAGGATAGGATTCAAAAAACCCGATTTATTTCAGCGTCTGTGAAAGTAAGCCGTGATGAATACAGCTGAGCATAATACTCTACAAACTGGTCTAGAATTCCTACCGGACTAGTTATCTGGGCACCTGACTTACTTTGAATCCCCACTACTACTGTCTGAGGGACTTCCAGTCTCACCAGAAAAGCTAGGGTCCTTCCATTTTTTGTCCCCTTCAGCAAAGATTTTCTGTCTCTGTGACAGCAGCTTTTTTTGAGTGTAAGCGGTTAGGTGAAGGGAGTATTCCCTCTGCAACCTCTCAAATGTGTCTCGATGTTCAGAATCAGGGTGTGAAACATAATCCGATTCAGCCTCTGTTAGCCTGCACTCCAGCTCGGTTCTGGTCTCTTTAAGCATCGCCCTCTGTGCAGCAATGGCATTAATCAAAGCGCCCCTTGTAACAGCCTTAAAAGCCTCCCACTCCACCAGCGGGTCCGAAGATCCCCCATTCAATGCCCAGTAATCCTCAATCGCTGTCGCACATTTGCTGGTGACTCCCTCCACCTTTAACCGACCAGAGTTTAACTCCACAGTTTCATAGTTCCCGGGAAAATTGGTGGGTAGTTCTTACCAGCAGAGGTGCATGGTCTGAGATTCCCCTAGGTAAGTACTCCGCCGTTGAAACCTCAGACAAGAAATCTCTACTGGCAAAGGCTAGGTCTATGCGAGACAGCGAACCCGTCGTGGCCGAAAAACAGGAAAACTGCCTGTCCCTATGGTGCTTCCACCTCCACACCTCTACATGTGGATACAGTCTATCCATAGTTTGATCCAGAGTGGCGTTAAAGTCACCTATTAATAAGACCGGCAACGCTGGGTACAGGGAGACATTCGACATTACCCCATATAAAACCGCTATATCGAAGGGAGGAGGGACATATATACCGCCTATAACATACTCACGGCTTCGGATCTGAGCATGAAGAAGCAAAAACTTCCCCGAGGGACAAAGGTGTACATCCAGTAGCCGAAAGGGGAGACTCTTCGCCACTAACACGGATACCCCTCTTGCATAATTAGAGAAAACTGAGTGATAGGCCGAGCCAATCCAAGGCCTCTTTAGAGTCAGTACTTTTTGCCCTCTGAGATGAGTCTCCTGTAGAATAACAATGTCAGGGTTATGCGACTTTAGATAATTAAAAACCAAGGACCTCTTAATCTTGCAATTCAGCCCCCTGACATTCCATGACAGAATTTTAAAACCTGTCATGGCTAGGTTGGGTACAGCATTTCCCTCCCACCTGTCAGGACCCAGACACCAGAGCTCATTCTCACACATTCACTCCCACACTTCATGCAGACCATCCGCCACACACATAACCAAAAACAAAATCCCAACTCCAGAACCCACCCCGCCCAACCACCCCCAACTCGGCTGAGCCTACTTTCCCAAACCGTAAATAGTAGAAAAAATTCCATAACTATTCCATATAGGAAACGCTCCCTGCCTCTCGCTCGATATGTACCAGTGTTAAGAGGGAAGAAAAATAAAAAAGGACAGACCCTCATTAACAAAAGGCGCAAAGAAAACAAAAAGCACCTAAGAAGAAAGGTGTAAAGGGGCAAAAAAGAAGGAAAAAGGGAAAATCACAATCCCCAAACGACCTTTCTCCCTGAGCTCCTATCAAACAGGGAAAAATCCCAACTGGTTAGAGAACTGGAGTATTCTTCCGCTACACCGTAGCTGTCAGGGAGGATCAACAGTAACAGGTCTCCTACCCAAATACGCCCCAACTGAGTGCACATGACAATAGAATTTGCATATACTGTTGAGATCCACATACAATATCAACAGCAATTATGATGGCTTTGATGATCAGAGTCCTAGAAAACATAGCAGTAGTCTAGAAAAACGTATGCCAAATGGACTATGGTGTAATATCTCAATTTTACGCTGGCCTGGACATTCTTAAAGACATTCAACAGAACCCGACTCAGGCCTTTAGTCCTAACGGAAAACTTTGTTACCTAACTGTAGTACCGATAACTAAAAGTATAAGTATATACCTGCACTCCATGACAAGCAGCTTGAAAGATATTGCGGCGTCGTTGACGTGCTAGTGGCACCTCTCCACCCCTATGGAAAACCTTACACAGGAGGGAGTATCAAACATCGACACCACAGTGCACCCCAACCACTGTTCCCGCTAACAGCAAATTGAGCAAAAAAAAAAGGAAAAAGTAATCTAGCTGTAAAACTTATTTCTGCTATAAATATAAAATTCTTACAATATGACACCAAGTACATAGATATTGCATCGTCATTGATGCGCTAGTGGCATCACTGCCCTAAACTGCAGCCCCATCAACACTGTAAGTACAGATTTATACAAAAGTGCAACAAATATAAGGATAATGCACCCTCGCCAAAGCGCCGATGACACCCCCATATGACGAGGGAGGCTCCTGCAGATAAGGGAGCAGTAAACATCGACTCCTCAGTGCACTTCAGCTAAGTTTGCCGATATCGATCTATCTTTATGAAACTGCAAAATGGCGACACTTAGTCCCAAAAAAAGTGAAGTTACAGCTAACTGTCTGCAGTTCTCCAGATTGCCGATAATAGTGGCAGTCTATACACAACGCTAAGCTACAAAAAGATCTCTAACATAAGCCAGATGTCTACCTGGGCCGCCCTGAAAGTGATCAGTGTTCACGTCTCTGACGCCTAGCTAGCCAGTCATTGGCCTCCTGCGGTGTGTTGAAGAAAAAGTATTTATCTTGGTCTTTCACCCTGAGCTGGGTGGGGTATAACATTGCGTATCGCAGCCCCAGATCTCTAAGGCGGCCACGAACTGACGCAAACTGCCTCCTCTGCTTCTGAACTTCTGTTGTAAAGTCCGGATAGAATGACAATCTTGTATTTTCATATTTAACTTCTCCTTTCTTCCTGGCTGCAGCCAAAATAGCATCACGGTCTCGGTAATTCAGAACTTTAACTATAAATGGCCTAGCAGGAGACCCCGGCGGTAGGGCCCTAGTGGGTATTCGGTGGGCCCGTTCAATTACAAAGCAGGAAGAGAGGGAAATAGGCCCCAGAACCTGGCGAATCAAGGCCTCTGCAAATAGCTCCGGGGTGGACCCTTCCGCCCTCTCCGGAATGCCCAAAATATGGACATTGTTTCTTCGGCTGCGATTCTCTGCGTCCTCAACTCTCTGTTGTAGGATCTTAATTTGATGTTGCATAGTGGTGCCAGAGCGCCCCTGAGCCGCCGCCACATCCTCCACCTCACTGATCCGCCGCTCAGTTTCTGCGGTTCTGTCTCGCATCCTATCTATATCTGCCCGCAGTCTGTTTATATCAGTTGGTTTGGTCAGTTTGACCGTCAAACAGCTTGGCAGGAGGGAATGGAGCCATGATCTTATCAGTATCTGGTACGCAACCAGGAGGCGCTCCAGCGCCTATATCTTCCTCCGTTTGACTCATCATATCTACCTTGCCTTTCTGAGTAGCAGAGGCTGATGCTCTCCCAGTATTTCGTCCCATATATAGCCGTAATTTACCCCCCTGCAGGGACTCAAAGAAAGGCAGCTATGCGTAGGGTGTAAATGATGGCCCTCTAAGGGTAAGGGCAGCAGAATAAGGGGGAGAATAAAGGAGGACAACCACCCCAGTGCACAGTCTTGGGTCCAGAGGATACACTAATCAATTCAGCCGTTCAAGCCACCAACTGTCCTCCACTCTGCCTCACAGCGCCTCTCCTCTATACTCAAGCTGCCCCCAGGCAAAGATATTGTATGAGGACTGGGTCAAATGTCCCCCAACTCTCCACTCCTCCAGAACATACAACCAGGGGTCTAGCCACTCTGAGAGCCAGCAGCCTCTCCCTCTCCTGCCTTCTGAAGAAGGTGACTTCCTTTTACACTTATCTGTCCGTATCTCCTCTCTCCCGAGCCGCAGCAGTGACTGTCATGTCTCAGTAGCGCTGGTCTGCCGTCTCCTCTCTGATCAGGATCCTCCAGTGCTCGCTTATCCGGCTCCCCCCTCAGCTGTCAAACAGGATGCGCTCCGGAGATTGCCGCTTAACAGCTGTAATGATTTAAACTTGTGAACTTTGGCTGGTTCACGCTCCAGCTCCTGAAAGCTCTGCACAGCATCCGGCTGCTGTCAGTTCTGTGCGCCCGCTGGGACTCTACTGCAGCTCCTAGCCGTGTCCCTGCTCCGGTCACCACACCAGACGTCTAAAGCAGGTAACCAATGCGGCTCAGTGCGCCGCTCTGTGCTGCTTCACTCCCGCTCCGCAGTGTCTGCTGTATCTCAGCCACCCGCCACATGCAGCGGAGCGAGGGAGGGAGAAAATGGCCGACCTTCCCGCCGGGAATATTAGGCCTGGCGCGCAAAAGGCAGATGTCTTCTATAAGGTGCCTGGACAGCGCTGCTTTTGAATATGTCTCTCTCTGTGCCTCCAGTATCTTGTCTCCTCCACGGCCAGCCTCAAATAAAGAGTCCTTCAACTCAGATGGTAAGGATTAAATCAGGATGTTATAGGAGCTCACGCTAAGTGCTTCCTCACGCCATCGAAGCAGGCCACGCCCCCAGATCCCTAATTGTTAACCTCCCAAATTCTGTCACACATTCGTCACTTCCTGCACTTTGGCACCCACAGGCACTTATCTGTATATAGATGTATGGTTGGGATGGCTGGTTCATCCACTTTTTTATGTATACTATGTGGCTTCTAGCCCACAGCTTGAGGATGTAGAATCTGAGGAAGAGGAAGTCACCTGCCGTCCGGCAGCCAGCCTTCTGTGTACCAAGTGTGGTAGTATAAAAAACGCTTTCACCCCAACCATCCCAAACCCAAAAGCCTGAATGTCAACATTCAGGAATTGTTGCTTTTCCGACTGGTGGACACTGATGGGTTCTGCCACGTCAAGGCCCTGGCATGCCCCCAATTTCAGATGCCGAGCAGGCATTTCTTCACCAGAAAAGCTGTCCCTGCCCTGGCCTGCCACATTGTAGAAAAGATCTCCAGTACGTTGGCTGCATCTGTGTCCACCAAAGTCCATCTCACTACAGACACATGGACTAGTAAGCACTGACTGCTGGGTGAGTTTGGTGGATGACAGTGCCTCTGGTGATGGATCTCTGCCAACACTCTTCAACACTGCTGTGTTGTGTAGAGTCCAGATCCCCAACCTCCACAGGTAGCATCACATGCCAAGAGAAACCAGGCCGTTCTCAAATTAATTTGTCTTGGAGACTGTCAACACACAGGTCAAGAGCTGTGGACAGCTTTTCGCACTCAGACCAACCAGTAGGGTGATAAGAACCTGGTGCCAGGCAAGGTGGTGTGCGACAACGGGATCAATCTCCTTCTGCCCTTAAATTCGGTAGACTTACGCACATCCTTTGCCTGGCACTAGAGATGGGCGAATTGATTCTAACGAAGTGGAATTGTTTAGGGAAATTTTTAGGAAAACTTCGGTTCGGAACGAAGCGAACTTTGGGGTTTCTTCGGGTGAACGCAAGTGTGCTTTTCATTGATAAAATGGCTGCGAGCACATGGCGTTACATGGGGCAAAGCACTCTGGGAGGAAGAAGGGCATAGCCTGCATGAAAATGTGCAGAGATGAAGCCAATCAGAGACCCGGGGGGATTCTGTGACGTCACCGCACTATATAAGACCGAGCGCGGGCCCCTGGGAGTCATACCGCTCTCACTTTACTGATAGGGAAAGGGGCTGCTGCGGGTGATTAGGGCTTTCTGAAGAACTGATTTTTACACAGCTATTTTTGTGGGGTGTCTCAGCTTGTCTAAGAGACTGTTCTCTGAATGTTATATTTATGATTTTTTGGGGTATTGGATCTGAAATCCAGTGTGCGTCCAATGCAGCTGCATATAAATTCAATATCCAAGTGGGATCTAAGCCGTTCCCGTTGTTTCGTTTAAAAA
>JAODAL010031277.1:0-48671 GCA_025379985.1 Phyllomedusa bahiana
CAAAAAAGGCTTGCGCCCCATTTTACCGTACTGCCTGCGCCAACGCACTGCACCAACAGACACCTCTGCCCTGACTGTGATGGGCTTCCGTCTCATTTCTCTCATATTATTGCAACTGCGTGGCTCACCTAGAACGAACTAAGCAGAATAGGTGTTACATTCCACACACACTACAGCTTTTATCAACTCCCATAAGCCCCTTCTCTTCCATGTCTCATATGCATATTCATTGGGAATATAAATTCCATCGTACAGTACACTCTTGTCATTTTATCTTCCCATAAAGCACTTCTCCTATATATCTAATATACATATTCATTTTAATAAAGCTGCAGGCCCTATTGAATGCATGTTCCATTGTACTGTACAGTATTGTCTCAAGACTATTTCCATAAACCACTTCTCTTTTACATGTAATATTCATATTAATTTTAATAAAGCTTCAGGCTCCATGGCTAGCCCCTCCCTTCCCACTTTTTTGACCTCACAACTTCCCCATTGAAGATTCTCTCTTACGGCTCACGGCTAGCCACCTAATTAATTACGTCACAATGGGACCATGCAAAAATATGGGAGCATGCAAAATATATTAGTATCTTCAACCGTTATTGCATCTAGTTGCATCTATTTCGCACTAGATCAATGCAGCGAGCAGAAACAATAAATCTATACATAGACGAGCACACATCCCACACTCAGCTGCCAACAAACCCCTCCATGCACAAAAGCAACACACATACATCCCTAATCTGCCAAACAGAAACCGTAGCCTCATGTGATCAATACCTATCATCATTACAGGACACAGGGAAAATGAGGAACAACGTAGAGGCAGAGGGGTAGATGGAGGGGGTGGGGCGATAGGGAGATGGGAGGGAGGAAAAAACATATGTGAACTCTGATGCTTCCATAGTCATATATTCAACTGTGCTATATCCACTGACCGTACTTATATCTCGGGCACAGACACAGGGTAGACCCTACCCCGTGGGGGACTGGTTCCGGGGAGGAGGTCTATGGGACAGTCATACGGCCGATGGGCGGTAGCTTCTCAGCCTGTTTCTCCGAGAATACATCTCCAAAATCCTGGTACTCTGCTGGCAGACGTTGTAGAGTCTTGATGGACGACTGGGGAGGAGAGATGGACACTGGGCGTGGTGCCACCAAACAGAAATCCTGGCACTCCGATCCCCAAGGCAGGACTGCCTGTCTTCCAATCAAGCGTAGGGGCGTGACGTTGCAGCCAGGGTAGCCCCAACAGGATCGCGGAAGAAACGCGAGGCAGGACATGAAAGGAGATCTTCTCCATGTGTAGAACCCCTACACGGAGGGTCACTGGCCGGGTTATGAACTGAATGGAGCGCTAAGAAGCTCCCCACTGACGGAAGGGATAAGCAACGGCTTCTCCAGACGGATCACTGGCAAGCGATAGCGAGACACCAGGGAGGCATGAATGAAGTTCCCAGCGGAGCCAAAGTCCAGGAAGGCAGAAACCCGAAGAGATAGACCACCATCCCGTCGTTACCTTCCACTGGCAACATCATCGTGGAGAGGAAAGACTGAGCACCTAGGGACGCCTCTCCAAAGGCACCTAGGGGGGCCCAACTTTTCCCCCCAAAACCCGAGGACGCTGCAAAACAACTCCCCACGAAAAGGGCCGGGCTGGGACAGTAGAGGCAAAAGGGTTTCCATCCGGCGGCGGGAACCCCAAACCCCCGACCCAAAGGCCCATCCACCTGCATTGGGGGTCTTCCCGGGGGAAACCTTGGGAAGGGGGGAGCGGAGATTTCTGAAACACGGGGCCAAACGAGGTAGACGGCAGGGTTTTGCCGGTCACGCTCTTGGCGAAACCTTTCCCGTTTTCTCTCCGTAAAACGCACGTCTATGCAGTGGCCAATGGGAAAAAGTTTTGCCCCAAAAAAGATGGGAGAAATCTAGCTGCAAGTGTTCCTTTATCTCTTTTAAACAAAGGCCCCCTTTTTGAATGTGGGGGCAGAGAGCCCGGGGTCCCTTCCACACAGCCGGGGGCAGGGGGCGGGAAATTTAAACCCCATAATCTCCCCACGGGGGGAGTCCCCTTTGGGGTAGGGTTTAATAGCGGCCCTCCCCCGCAAAAAGATGCTCGCCCAGCCCCCTCGAAAACGCTGCGGAATTCAGTGAGGAAAACCTGTAGGTCTGCGGTCACAGGGTCATTCCCGTCCCAAAGAGGTGTCGCCCAGGCCAGGGCTTTTCCGGATAGCAGGCTCACCACGAATGTCCCCTTCGACCTTTCAGTGGGAAACTGGTCGGCCATCAGCTCCACGTGCATGAAGCACTGTGTGATAAATCCTCTGCAAAGCTTCGAGTCCCCGTCGAACTTGGAAGGTAGAGGAAGGCGAAGCTTCGGGCCCACGGTTGCCAGCAGGACGGCCGGGGGTGTTGGAATCACCGGCAAAGAGGCACGTTGCTGCTGGGACGCCAGGAGTTGACGCATTATGGCGGACAGCTGACCCAATTGCTGTGCTTGTTGCGTAATCTACTGCGACTGTTGGGCGACAATGGTCGTAAGATCCGCAAGACTTGGCAGGGGCACCTTGGCAGGATCCACGGCTGGATCTAACTGTAACGGCTAGGTAGTGGATCCACTGGACCACCGCAAGCGATGGCAACAACCACACCAGGGAGCGGAGTCTAAGTAGGTCCCGGTTTTCACCAGAGCCCGCCGCAAAGCGGGATGGACTTGCTACCAGGTCGCTACCCCTGACCCGGCGGGCTTGCGGTGGCGGCCGAGGTGCAGCGAGGTACAGAATCTTAAGCCAAGAATCGTAGTCGTGGGCAGGCAGGAAGGTCAGGGCAGACGGCAATGGTTCGTGGACGCAGAAAGGCAGGATTGTCAGGGCAGGCGGCAGAGGTTCGGAGTCGAGAAACGTAGCAAGGGGTCTGGTACATGGTAAAGCAAGAACACACTTAAAGAACGCTTTTTCTAGGGCACGAAGCAACATAGATCCAGCAAGGCATGATTGTGGACCGAAACCATAAATAGGGGAAGCGCCCGGCAATTAGCCAATTACCGGGGCGCTGGCCCTTTAAATTTACAAGAATGAGCGCGCGCCCTAGGGAGTGGAAGAGGGCGCGGACGTGACAGGAACGAGGTCAGGTGAGTCTCCAGGACGAGCGGACCAACAGCTCGTCCCGTGGCCAGCGGCGCCACCTGACCCCGGCAGGCACCGGGGGGGGGCGGCCACGAGTGCGGGCTGAGGAACGGGACCACCCGCTACACATATAGTGCTTAATTTTCATACATGTCCCCCTAAGCTAAGTGTACTATAGATATACAGACACCATGCTTTCTTATAGTCTGTAGTTGTCTTGTATGCTATGAAACAGCAGCTGAAAGCTCTAATCTGTAATGCTAATATTGATGACACTGTCCCCCCATGTTTCTGACATAGAAAGATACTTTAAAGCATATCTCTAAGTTTTCAGGGCCTGATAAATACCTCACAGCTTTTAAAGTCTACGAAGTATTCATAAAAGGCTTTCACAGCTTGGGGAAATGGTGGCCTGGGTAAGCATCCCACCAAAAACATGTCTATGAAAGCCTGATGAGGCAAACGCTCTGTGCTAAAGGTCCGTGCAGAAGTAGGACTTTAAAAGACTGATTCTTAAAAGAAAAAGTGGCTTTGTACTGTGTTAGCTGGTAGATAGAGAATATAAAAATAGAGCGTCTTCAGTAGCGGATACATGATTCAGTTAGCCATTAAAAAAGTATTAACTACTGAAGACTCTCAGTTCTTATATTTTCTACAAAATCCTGTAGAGTATTTTTTTAAAAGGTTTTTCAGCATGAAGTACTAAAAGTATATGGCGTTTGCCAGGTTCTACTGCGGTGAAAACAGATATTCATATAATCTGGATATCTCTGAGATGCAAGTGTGAAACTTGCATCTTTGACTGTGTTTTTATGAATTGTAATTATAATTGTTTTGGAAGACTGAAGGTGAAATTAAGAGATTTAGGGTGACATGTCCTATTAGGGCTGCACCATTTTCTTGGTGTATTTTACGCCAAAAAACTGTTGACACCCTATTCTCTATATAAATAACTGTAGTACAACCAAACCATAGGCCATTATACTTTGGGCACGTCCACATGTGAATGCGCCCTAAATTAGGTTCATCAAATATGCTAGAAAATGATATGCCAAGTGCCTATTTTTTATAATGGGTCTAAAATGAAGGACCGCATCAAATATGCCATTCAAGTATACCAGAACGCCAGATTATTGTTACAGGTTCATTCATTGAGGAACACTATACACTCATATTTCGTATCACTTCATTAATCATCTGACCAGTTTTCCTTGGTTTCATTTTTGAATTCAGGGGCGTGTTTACTGCTTCCACTAGCAGCAGTAGAAGCCAGGTCTGGTAGCTATAGCAACCAGAACTGGCAGCCTATCAGGAGAGATTGAACGGGTCTGTAACTATAGCGACCTGAGGAGTTGATGCAGCTCATACAAGATATCTATCTATGAATATGATATCTATGATATCTATGAAACGTTAGAACACTGATAAATGGACATATATTGCGAAAGTGACTTAGTTTTTTGCAGATCTTTAACCAAAAAAGCAATCCTTGTAGTGAGACAGACAACCACTTTAATGTGCCTTAAAACTGGCATGAAGGTGCCTCTTTTCTGACATGTCGCCCCGAGTTGTTGTTTTTTTTTTTTCATTCCTTGAATTTTGGTACACCTAAAAAATAAAATCTACAATAGTAAATACATTTCATGGGCTCATTTATGTTAGAATTGCATTACCAACAACAGGACATATAGTTTATGTTCCAGGTTTCAGTAATGTTTCTATGTAGTGGGTTTACTCAGCAAATTTCCAATAATAGGAGCTAGCTTGTGAGTCGGCTAATTACAGCCAGAACACCACCTCTAACAGCAGGAAAAAGATCTGGGTCCATTCCCTGTTATTTAACCCTTTAGACATCACAGTGAACGCGGCCACAGTGTCTAAATAAACGAGAAATGGTTCTGCACATCCTTCCTTACTGTGATCGGCACCCCCATGGCAATATCACAGGTTGCCAATTGGTTTCCATGTTTCCATGACAGCTAGGAACTTAACAATTGATAGAGGGTATGACAAGGAAACATTAAAAAAGATAGGTAATGAGGTAGGACAAATGACTAGAGATGAAGCCCGTGAGAGTAAAAGTAAAAACAAATATAAGAATCATAGAATAAACTATTTCTCTGTATATGACCATCATGCCCAAATGATAAAAAGAAGCATACTTAAATCATAGCATATATTACAACTAGATCCTAAATTTGGACACCTTTTTAGAGAACCACCAAGATTTATATATCAAAAAGGGAGAAGTATTGGTAATGAATTAATAAGGTCGGTTTGCAAAATAAACCATCCAGTAAACAACGTATAATTGGCCCACAAAGGAAAGGAACATTTGCGTGCTTAACATGACAAAATTGTAACTCAATTATAAAAGTGCATAAAATATCTCACCCAATGAAAGGGTATCCAATATACATCAAGAATTTTTTCACTTGCAACACGAATAACGCTATATACATGCTAAAATGCCCATGTGAGGGAGCGTATATTGGACAAACATCCAGACCAGTGCAAATAAGAATCAATGAGCATAGATCACAAATTAGGTTATATAGAACGATAATAGAAAAATCTGGTATAATAGAAAAATAGATAGAAAACAAAAAGTTTGGTGTAACTTCAGTAGCCAGACATTTCCATGAATTTGGCCATAATGTTTGCGATCTAAAATGGTGTATCCTAGAAAAAGTAGAGGCAAATGATATACATACACTTAAACGGCGATTATTACAAAGAGAGGTTTATTGGATATACAAAATGCAAACATTGACACCGAATGACCTTAATGAAGAATGTCATTGGAATATATGTACTTGAAGTTCGTTCTATTAAAATATCCCGCTAAGCGAAGTAGTTAAAGAATGTCTCTAGTTTGAAGGATGCGGTTTCTATGTTAGTTAAACGCATTCAAAATATATACATGAATTATCTAGAAAGCACATATCTTGTTTTTAATGTTCTTTTTAATTTTGTATTGTAGTAATTAAGAATGATATAAAGAGATGTTACGTGTAGCTACCTCCATGCTTGACAAAGGGGGCGTGATTTGCTCCCGAAACGTAGCGAGACGCAGCAGGGTCTGAGAGGAGAGGAGTCGTTGGCAGCTTTAACATCACGGATTCCGTCTAACTGAACACCCCGAATCCGGCTTTGTTTTTTTCCTAGGCTTAAATGCCGTAATATGGAGTTACCATACGAAGGTACCCCAGGTGGAACTAGTTTCTAAAGAACTTTGCGCATTTGTTTGCATGAAATTGAAATGAATTACTGTCTTCAAGCTTTTAAAGATGTTATGGAATAAATCTTCTTTTATCTAATATAAAGATGAATGTTTGTTTATACCTGTAGCAACATTGACTGTGAGCACTAATTGGCAGGTGGGGACCTGCAGCTACGGGAAACGCCTGAGTAACCCATATAAGAAGGTGCGCTGTTTATGAATTCCATGTTTCCGTGACAGCTAGGAACCTAACGAAGGCTTCCATGGACACAGTGTTTTACTTTCTATTACTTCCTGCTCTAGGCAGGAATAAAATAAACTGCCATATAGGTAAACCCTTCTGCATTGTTTATACAATGCAGAAGGGTGCAATGATGATTAAGTCTCCTAGTGCTCAAGCAAAAAATATATATATTTAAAAGTATAAAAATGAACAAAAAATATTAAACATTCAAATAACCCCCTTTTGCCGTTTTTAGGGATGATTATAATCGACAAAGTTGAAATCGGCACGATTTTTAGGCTCATTGGAAATTTCCCCGTCATACAATAATATTAGGTGACAAACTATACAGATAATCTATTGCAATCCTGCCATTTTCAGCGTTTCTGTCATTTTGCAGGCCAGCAAATTCAAGCTTAGAGCATAGAGTCAGGGTCTGAGCATGGTGTGCGACGATCATGACGTGATTTGTAAGGTTTGCATTGGCTGGAAAAAATCACATGACCTCCGTTTGGCATAGAACAGCATTTCCTGTTCCGTATCAGTGTTTTCATTCTCAGTGTTTAACCATTAGGAGCAAACGTCTGCTGTCGTTGTCCCCTCTTAATCAGCTCAGCTCAGAGACACAGTTCTTATCTTTATTCATACAGACAACTATGCTTTTAGCTGTGAACATTAGAATATAGGTAGATTAGAGAATTTCAGTGCCTATTTAGACAGAGACTATTAAAGAAGCATCAAGTGCTGTCCAGGGTGAGGGAGGGTTATGGGTGGACGGACGGACAGACAGGCTTTGGAAAGGAAGGTGCATGTTTGGGCAATGCCCAGACTCTCTCTTGAACCTAGCATTGGAATGTCATCTTATTTTTACCACTTTTTGCCATGCACTACCGTCGCACCTGTTGTTAAATTGATCTTAACTTTTGTGTGTCCCAGTTTTTTTCAAATAGCCACGCTTGTATGCCAATTTTATACAGACATCTTCCAGTAACATTTTCTCTTTGTCCATTGCTCGCAAAAAACATCCATTTCACAATCCGTGTAGCTTTTAAATAGCTGTATTGCACTTTGGTGCGCCCCACTTTTTTTCAAATAGCCACGTTGTATGGCAATTTTTGATACAAAAAATTATCTAGTAACTATTCTCGTGTGTCATTGCTGCAAAAAAAACGCAATTACTCATCCGTGTAACTTTAAATAGCTTTTATTGCAACGTGGGTGCGGCCCAGTTTTTTCAAAGAGACACCTCTGGTACTTAAAAATGAATACGGAAATTTTCTAGAAACTGTTGGTGCGTATTTCAATGGTGTAAAAAACCACCTTTTGGTTATCCTATAACTTTTAAATAGCTTGTACTGCACGTGGTATGGCCCAGTTGTTTTTCAAAGTCCTCCTTGTACATAAATTTGGATACAGAAATTTTGGTAGTAACTGTTGATGTATTTTCATTGGTGCAAAAAACACCGTTTGATTATCCGTATAACTTTTAAAATAGCTGTAATTGCATCGTGGTGCGGAGCACAGTGTCTTTGTTTCAAAGAGCCTCTTGTACTTAAATTTTGGATACAGGAAATTTTCTAGTAACTGTTTTGTGTAATTTCAGTGGTGCCAAAAACCACCTTTTGCTTACATCTGTATCATCTTTTAAATAGCAGTATTTCACGTGTGCAGGCCCCAGTTTTTTTTCAATAGCCACCGTTGTAACGGCCAATTGTGAAGAAAATTTTTCTAGTAAATACTGCGTTCTGTTTTGTCCATTGCTCAAAAAACCAAGTAATTTTTTGAATAGTTGATATTGCACTCCATGCTAACCTCGTTTGGCGCAGATAGTGCACGTTTGTATGATAGTGATTGAAAAAACTTATCAATTCCTATCCCTACTCGGGCAGTTGTTAATCCCTCGGGACTGAAGGAAGAACACTGTTATTTTGTCCTTCATGGTTCGATTCAACCAGACTGCATTCTTTCACAGTATTCGATAGAAACTAATCTCCTGTATCTATCCCTATTTTGGCCTGTTGAAAATGTAGATGGATTTAAGAAATACTGTGATTTGCCGTCTTTCAATAAAGACTGTTCCAAGAAACTCTTCCATACCTTTTTAAATTTTTATCTTTTTAACAGTGGACAAATGCAGTTGGTAAGGCGAGCAAGAGGGTGTAGCACATGGAGAAAGCGTACGAGAGAAGGTGCCACCTTCAGAGCTGGCACAACACCAAGCCAGCGGGTCTTCGATATCCTTCGGCTTGAGCAGGAATCCAGGCCTGTCATCGCTGGTCGGTGCCCTGTGAATCTCCAGTAACGAACAAAGCGCCAATCTGGTTCTTCTGTCTGGTTAATCCACACTCAATCCAACAGTCTTC
Organism: Phyllomedusa bahiana; assembly: GCA_025379985.1. Classification (NCBI taxonomy): domain Eukaryota; kingdom Metazoa; phylum Chordata; class Amphibia; order Anura; family Hylidae; genus Phyllomedusa; species Phyllomedusa bahiana. Next base: position 8,941 of record JAODAL010031277.1, read on the forward strand.
ACCTCCTCGTCCCCTCCAGTCACGGCACGATCCAGTCCTGCTAGCTGATCCTGCGCGTGAGCCACACCCACTGATAAAAAGACACCTGTCACCTGCCTTGAGTTCCAGTAATTTCCTCAATCCACTTGACAATAGATAACACACACACACACACACACACACATCGTTGACCCCTACTGGGGACATCTGATCTTAACTCTAACAGCGTACACTTACCGAGTATCAAAATGTCACCAGTTAAGAATGAGCAAGTAGCTCTAGCACAGCAGTATTGGAAAACGTGATTTGTTTTTAATATAGTTTATTTCTTATTGCGAAATTTTCTGCTGCTAGTGCATAAGGGCACCTCTGTGGGTTTTTGGGTCATGCTGCGTTACAGGATATGGATAGTCAATGTCCATTTCACTAAATACTGCTTCAAAGACTACGTTCTTGGGTCACTTTGTAATCTATGGGTCATGCAGGTTTGAGGGTCATGCTGCGGTCCAGGACAGGCATAGTCCAGGTCCTGTTCCACGACACTGGTGGTTTAAAGACTCCTTTTTCCGGCACTTTTTAATCTGTGGGTTATGCAGGTTTGAGGGTCATGCTGTGGTACAGGATAGGTATAGTCAATTTCCAGTTCAACTAAAATGGTGGTTCAAAGACTCCTGTTTCCGGCACTTTTTTAATCTGTGGGTCATGCAGGTTTGGGGCTCATGCTGTGGCTGAGGACAGGTATAATCAATGTCCAGTTCAACTAAAATGGTGGTTCAAAGACTCCTTTTTCTTGCACTTTTTAATCTGTGGGTCATGCAGGTTTTCGGGTCATGCTGTGGTACAAGACAGATGTAGTCAATGTCCAGTTCAACTAAAATGGTGGTTGAAAGACTCCCTTTTTTCCAGCACTTTTTAATCTGTGGGTCAGACAGGCTTAATGGTCATGCTGTGGTCAAGGACAAGCATGGTCAATGTCCAGTTCAACTAAAATGGTGGTTCAAAGACTCATTTTTCCTTAACTTTTTAATCTGTGGGTCAGACAAGTTTAAGGGTCATGCTGCGGTCCAGTACAGGCTTAGTCAATGTCCAGTTCAAATAAAATGGTGGTTCAAAGACTCCTTTTCCAGCACTTTTTAATCTGTGGGTCAGACAGATTTAAGGGTCATGCTGTGGTCCAAGACAAGCATAGTCAATGTCCAGTTCAACTAAATGTGGTTCAAAGACTCCTTTTTCCAGGCACTTTTTAATCTGTGGGTCAGACAGTTTTAAGGGTCATGCTGCGGTCCAGGGCAGGCATAGTCAATGGTCCAGTTCAACCCAAAATGGTGGTTCAAAGACTCCTTTTTCAGGCACTTTTTAACTGTGGGTCAGATAGGTTTAAGGGTCATTTTGCAGTCCAGGACAGGTATAGTCAATGTCCAGTTCAGCTAAAATGGTGGTTCAAAGACTCCTTTTTCCAGCACTTTTTAATCTGTGGGTCAGACAGGTTTAAGAGTCATGCTGCGTTCCAGGACAGGGAAGTCAATGTCCAGTTCAAGTAAAATGATGGTTCAAATAATACTGCCTTCTGGCACTTTTTAATTTGTGGGTCATGCAGGTTTAAGGGTCATGCTGTGGTCCAAGATAGGGATAGTGAATAGTCTGTCAGTTTTTTTCTGTGACTCTTGTTACCTAATTGTCTTGCCTAAAATGTAGCACGTATCCAGTTTACGGTTGTGGATGTTAATTCCAGCTTCTCCACCCCTGTTTGGGTGTAAGAATGAAGGTGTTGCTCCTCTCCCATAGACTTTAATGGTCATCGGTGATAATCTGTTACCGACTATCGGATATCGTCATAATAATTGCCAATATCGACTATCGAATCGATAACTTTAGTTGACACAATCGCTCATCACTAGCCGTTTTACAAATAAAAAATGTAAACAAATAAAAAAAAAGGTATTGCCGCGTCTGTAAAAGTCTGATCTATTAACATATTACATCATTTCGTCCCATATGCTGAACACTGTAGAAGAAAAACAATTCCAGACACCAAAATTGCGGGGTTTTTTTTGTCATTTCCCATCCCCTAAAAATTGGAGGAAAAAAGTGATCAAAAAGTCGTATCTGTTCCCAAATGGTACCACTAAAAACTACAATTCACATGAAATGCACCCTCATTCAGGTCTATAGGTGGAAGAACAAAAAAGTTATTGGTCTCAGAATATGGGACTGAAGTGGCAATTTAAGAAATAAAAAATTCTTTCTTTTTTTTAAAGTACTAAAATGTAATGTAAATCCTACATATTTGGTATTGCTGTTATGCAGAATACAGAAAACACATCATTTATACCTAAGAGTGAATGCCATAAAAACAAAAACCCTGCAAACATGGCAGAAGTTGTTTTTTTCACGTTTCATCCCACTGATTTTTTTTTAGTTGTCCAGTATATTGTATAGTATGGTCAATGACCGCACTAAAGAGAACGTCTTGTTCAGCAAAAAATCCCTCATACATTTCTATAGTTGGAAAGATAAAAACCTATGACTCTCAGAAGATGGAGATTAAAAAAAGGAAGGGGTTAAAAGCATGCTTAAAGGGGTATTTCCACAAAACCACTTCCTGCTAACAGGTTGGCTTGTAGCTCGCTATGAGATGACCATGTTACAGAATGAGAAAAGCGTCCCTTGCGGTTGGTCTCCCCATTCATTTCTATGTGTGTGCTTTGCTACATTTAACAGTCCTATAGGTGGTGTTAATATAATTGTTTTATTTGTGGACTGCAATTGCTTTAAGACTGGCAAAGGCCATTGGCTGGACCTGAAGCCAATCAGTGTGAGATAAGATGTGTGGTTGCAGGTCAGACACAGTTATAAGGGAGGGTGTGTGCCCAGGGGCATAACGAGAGAAGCCAGGGCCCCAAAGCAAACTTTTGGATGGGGCCCCCTACCAACCCCCCCCCTCGCCCACCTTTCTGACCACGACCATGTACTAGGACATGCTGTTAGATAATGTAGATAATACAAGGGGCAAATACCTCACCATACATATCACCATCATACTGCTATCAAACATATCAACTATACCAAAACCAATATTACCAAAAACACTACTACATATGGACCTGATTATACCGCCAGAACATGACCACCAATTACCACCACATAGTGACGGAATAATACCCCTACACTATTACTATCAGTACACAAAGACCAATAGTACCGCCATACTAGTGACCATATAGTCGTATATACTAGTGTACACAGGCTCTGCAGACTGTATATAACCCCCATACAGTGACCATATAGTGGTAGACAACAGTGTACACAGGCTCTGCAGACTGTATATACCCACCATACATTGACCATATAGTGGTAGAGACCAGTGTACACAGGCTGTGCAGACATATAAGTGATTACAGTGTAGTTACATCTTGTGACTCACAGGTGACGTTTCTCTGACCAGTCGTTGACTTTCTCCTTTGTTCTGCATCCGATCCCGTCAGCCATCATGATGACATCTCCCGACCACTTGTCCTTGCAGATTTAGACACAAATATCTTAGAATCCTGACTTTTCTAGCACCTGCCCCCCTGGCTATAGGGTGTCCATTTAGGCAGGCAGGGTTTAGATAGGATATATGGGGCCCCAAATAGGCAAGGTTTAGGTAGCCAATAGAGTGCCCATATAGGCAGGGTTTAGGTAGCTATAGGGAGCCATACAGGTAGACAGGGGTTAGGTGGGCTATAGGGGCCATATAGGTAGGGTTTAGGTAGCTAAAGGGGCCCCATATAAGTAGACATGCAGGCTTCGGGGGCTATATAGGTAGGCAAGCTTTAGGGGGCTATATAGGCAGACAGGCTTCACGGTAGCTATAGGGCTATTCAGACAGACAGACTTAGAGCTATATAGGCAGCGATATAGGCAGCCGTTAGGGGGCTATATAGACAGGCTGGGGGGGTATAAAGGCAGGCTGGGGGGTACAAAGGCAGGCTGGGGGGGCTATGCAGGCAGGCTGGGGGTATCTAGGCAGGCTGGTGGGCTATCTAGGCAGGCTGGGGGGCATAAAGGCAGGCTAGGGGGGTTATAAAGGCAGGCTAGGGGGTAAAAAGGCAGGCTTGGGGGTATAAAGGCAAGCTGGGGGGTATATAGGCAGGCTTGGGCGTATATAGGCAGGCTTAGGGGTATACAGGGAGGCTTAGGGGTATACAGGCAGGCTTAGGGGGTATACAGGCAGGCTTAGGGGTATATAGGCAGGCTTAGGATGTATACAGGCAGGCTTAGGGGTATACAGGCAGGCTTAGGGTGTATTCAGGCAGGCTTAGGGGTATACAGGCAGGCTTAGGGGCATACAGGAAGGCTTAGGGTGTATATAGGCAGGCTTAGGGGTATACAGGCAGGCTTAGGGTGTATACAGGCAGGCTTAGGGTATACAGGCAGGCTTAGGGGTATACAGGAAGGCTTAGGGTGTATACAGGCAGGCTTAGGGTGTACAGGCAGGCTTAGGGGTATACAGGCAGGCTTAGAGGTATATAGGCAGGCTTAGGGGTATACAGGCAGGCTTAGGGGTATACAGGCAGTCAGGGGGGTATATAGACAGGCTTAGGGGAAGGTAAAATAAGAAATAGTTTACTTACCTCGGTCCATGCTCCCCCGATGCGCCGCGCTGCAGCCTCTCTGCTCAGCGCGGGTGGTGCGGTGATGTGACGTCACCGCGCGCGCCCACGTGATCACAGAGGGCTGGCAGGGAAAGTAGCAGAGCGGAGTGAGAGGCACTTCATTCTGCTACCTGCCAGAGGCAGCATGTGCCGGGCCCCGTAGCACCCCGCCGCAGTGAACTTTTAAGTTCACTGCCGGCGGGCCCAGAAGCGGCATTACCGGGGTAGTGGACGCAGTATCAGCTGCCCCGGGGCGCGGGACCCCCTAAGCGCACGGGCCCCGGGGCAACTGCTACGTCTGCTATCCCGGTAGTTACGCCCCTGTGTGTGCCATTTGCTACTCGAGAAAGAGAGGGAGAGTTGAGTGAGATGTTTCCAGTTACATAGTTAGTTGTTGGCTCCAGTGAAAAAGATTTCTTGACCACAGGCTGGCTATGGCTCAAAGGCAGGCTGCCCCTTATACTGGACCTAGAAACACTCACAGAGGAAGAATAGCAAGAGAGAGAGCAAAGGGATATAAAGCACAGATTATGAACTAGGGTGGGGCAAAGATAGAGAGAGATAATGGGGCAGATTTATCAATAGTGTCTTACTTTTAGACAGTGTAAAGTTAGACTAGACAGTTTTATAATGTGCCACATTTATCATAGTGTTGATAAATCTGGTGCAGGTTAGAACTGTCTAGTCTAACTCTGTACCACAATTAAGTTGTCTTACTTTCACACCAGAAACGCCAACAAAATCTGGGCGCATTTTTAGTCGCATTTAAGCCATGCCCCCTTCCCCGCGAAAAACCACGCCCCTTTTACGGGCCCACGCCCTTTTGTCGGACGAGGTGCAGAAGCGTCTGAAACTGTCTAAAACACATAGTAAATGTGGCGAAAAGCGGGTTTCTGGTGCAAATGGAGCCATTATTCTGGTGCAACTGCTTTGATAAATCTGCCCCAATGTGGTAAGAGAGAGAAAGAGAGACCAACTATGTAGGAGTTAAGCAAGGTAGTGTTCCTCTCAGAGTCGAGGTATAAAGGACAGAGAGACCTATCCGTGTGCTGTATGGAGGTGAAGATGAACAAAGTGCAATGTTCCTTAACCCTTTAATCCCTCCAAAGAAAAAAAATATTACTCTTCATGTTTCTTCTCCTCGCCTTCCAAACACCATAACGTTTATATTTTTCCACCTACAGAGACGTATGAGGGCTTTTATTTTGCGTGACAAGTTGTACTTTCTAACGGTGATATTTGTCGTACCATAGAATATACTGGGTAAAAAATTCTAAGTAAGAAAAATGTAAAAAAATGTACTTGCGCCATGTTTGTGGGAGTTTTGTTTTTGCGGCGTTCAATCTTCGGTAAAAGTGATATGTTATCTGTATTCTACAGGTTTATTCACATCCGTCAATACCAAACATGTACCTTTTCCGTTATGTTTTGGTGGCGTAAAAAAATTCCAAACATTTTCTATTTTTTAAATTTGTGCCGCAGCACTATTTTGTGCGACCAATAACTTTTTTGTACTAACACCTACGGACATCAGTGAGGGTGAATTCTTTCACGCTGAAGCACACTTTTTACTACTAGCAATTTGGAATGCATGCAACTTTTTTTATCACTTTTATTCCACATTTTGTAGAACATGAAATAACCCAAAAAAACGTAATTTTGACATTTGGAATTTTTTTCCGTCTACAATGTTCAGCGTACAGGAAAAAGTGATATTATATGTTAATGGATCGGACTTTTTAAGATGCGGCGATACCAAATATGTGTAACTTTTTATTATTATTTTTTTATTACTTTATTTCCTTTATTTGTAAAATGGTGAAAGGGGGGTGATTTTAACTTTTATATTTTTGTAATACTTTAAAACTACTTTTTTTTTTTCACTTTAACTTTGAGTCCCCACTAGGGGGCACGGTCAATTATACAGCCTAATGCATTGCATAGACAATGCATTAGGGTGTACCAATATGGTGGTTTCCCCACTTCCTGCCTGGGGCCGGAAGTGGGGCAAATGAAAACATGACAGCACTGGAAGCCTTCACAATGCTTCCCACTGCCATGTTCAGCCACAGGTTCCCCGCAGTTACGCTGCCTGGCACCGGTTTTCATTCATTTAGACGCTGCGCCCATCTTTGCCGCAGCATCTAATGGGTCAATCAGCGCGGGGTTGGCTGCAATTAGCGATCCCGCTGCACAACTCCTCAACGCCACCAGGACGTACCCATACGTCCAGGTGGGTAAAGGAGTTAAAGGGCGCACACACTTGGCTGTACTTGGGACTTCCGTAGAAGTGAAAGAGGAGTATGGCGCTAGTTCCACCCTCCTCATTCACATTCAGGGCCGGACCACAGCTAGCAATGAGCAGCCGGCAAAGAGAATTTCCTCAAACAGGACTATCTCTTCAAGTTTTAAGCTGTGTGTAAAGACTGCAAGATTTTCAAAAACTGAGAAAAGTTTCTGTGGTTTTATTCCAGCGCTGGTGCACTAAACCTCCCAGTAAAACCACACCGGAAGGCCTGACATCTACACACACTAGCTGCATCACACAGCCTGCTTGCACTTTACATTCCCATATACATGAATGAGAGAGAACTGAACAAGTGCCCCCTCCTCAGTCTGTAACATAGTCAACTTATAGCTAGCTACAAGCTGACCTGTTAGCAGAAAGTGGATTTATGGGAACACCCCCAAAGGGGATTATTCACCATGCAGTTTCACAGAACCACAGCCAGCTTTAGACTCTCACATTCCTTTCAGACTGTGGTCCAGTATAAGGCGCCTTCAAGCCTGCCATAGTCGACTTGCTACAAGCCTTTCCCTACATGTTAAAAGCTAATCATTGTAGTGAGAAAATCGATTTTTGATTTTAAAAAATGCGTTTTCTCTGTGAATGATTTTGTAAGATTTTTCCCAGTTCGGTATAATATGTTGTCTTGTTGGATATGTGGTTTAGCATGTTGTGTGTTGGCAACAGGTCAAACTTAACAAATTACACCTTTTGATAACTTCATCTGCACAATCTTTATTAAATGGAAAGTTTTCATGTGTTCAAGATATTATTTCTGGTTTGATTGTTGATTTCTTATTCCAGTGTCAAATTGCAAAGATGCCAGGACCATATGGGGAAAATTCATTAAAAATCAGCATGTCGTATGCTGGTCTTATTGCAAAGAGCAATAAAGTAAGATACGCTAAATGTACAGTGGGTACGGAAAGTATTTAGACACCTTTAAATGTTTCACTCTTTGTTTCATTGCAGCCATTTGGTAAGATCCAAAAAGTTCATATTTTTGCTCATTAATGTACACTCTGCACCCCCTCGTGAAAGAAAAAAACCAGAAATTTAGATATTTTCGCTAATTTATTAAACAAGAAAAACTGAAATATCACATGGTCTTAAGTATTCAGACCCTTTGCTGTAACACTCAATTGTAAAGAAGATAAAAATAGAGCATCTTCAGTAGCTGTTACCTGATTCAGTTAGCTATTAAAAAGTATCAACTACTGAAGACTCTCAGTTCTTATATTTTCTACAAAATCCTGAGTATGTTTTTAAAAGGTTTTCCAGAATTAAGTACTAAAGTATATGTGTTTGCAGGGTTCCACTGGTGAAAACAGATATTCACATAATCCTGGACATCTCTGAGATGCTAAGTGTGAATTGCTCTTTGACTGTGTTTTTATGAATTGAAATGTTTTAGAAGACAAGACGAAATTAAGAGATTTAGGGTGACATGTCCCATTAGGGCTGCACCATTTTCTTGGTGTATTTTGCACCAAAAAACTGTTGACACCCTATTCTCTATATAAATGAACTGTAGTACACCAAAACTAGGCGCATTATACTTTGGGCACGACACATGTGAATGCGCCTAAATTAGGTTCATCAAATATGCTAGAAATGATATGCTATGTGCCTTTTTTTTATATGCGTCTAAATTAGGCGCATCAAATATACCATGCAAGGTATACCAGACGCCAGATTTTTGACAGGTTCTTTCATTCAAGCACACTATAAACTCATTTCAATTATTGCTTCAACAAACGTGAACAATGGATCCAGCTGTAGTTCTTCAGCATAGAAATTATTTATTGCAAAAACTTGTGCAGATGGTACGACAGTGTGGCATTTACCTTTGGTGCAGAGACTGCCTTAATCGGGTGAGCTAGACCATCTATTTTTCTTATGTTATACACTCATTTATTGCACCTTAAAGCTGGCGTGGAGGTGCCTCTTTTCTCGCATGTCGCCCTTTAAGTTGTTGGCTTTTTTTTCAGTCCTTGACTTTTGGTATACCTAAAAACAAAATCCATTAGGTAAATTTCATGGGCTCATTTATGTTTTGATTGCTTACCAACACAGGACATATAGTTATGTCCAGGTTTCAGTAAGTTTCTGTGTAGTGGGTTTACTCAGAAATTCCAATACATAGGAGGCTAGTGTGAGCGGCTAATTACAGCTGACACCCACCTCTAACAGCAGGAAAAAGATCTGGCTCCAGTCCCTGTTATTTAACCCTTTAGACATCACAGTGAATGCAGCTGTGATCGGCACCCCCACGGCAAGATCACAGGTTGCCAATTGGTTTCTATGTTTCCATGACTGCTAGGAACCTAACGAAGGCTTCCATGGACACAATGTTTTACTTTCTATTACTTCCTGCCCTAGGCAGGAATAAATAGAACTGCCATATCTGTAAACCCTTCTGCATTGTTTATACAATGCAGAAGGGTGTACTGATGATTAAGGGCTTGTTCACACGACGTTTTGGATCCGTGTTTGAGGAGTGAACACTGCATCCGAACCGTGTGGTCTGCTTTTGACTTGCGTTTTACGGATCCGCTTTCTTCTTCTTCTTCTGCCGAGCCCGGCAACATCACACTCTGCCCAGCACAGCGGAGCCCGGCACCAGCACACTCTGCCCGGCACAACCGAGCCCGGCACCAGCACACTCTCTTTGGCACAGCCGAGCCTGGCATCATCACAGTCTGCTCGGCACAGCCGAGCTCGTCACCAGCACAGTCTGCTCGGCACAGCCGAGCCCGGCAGCATCACAGCCGGCCCGGCACCAGCACACTCTCCGCGGCACAGCCGAGCCCAGCAGCATCACAGTCTGCTTGGTACAGCTGAGCCCGGCACCAGCACACTCTCTTTGGCATAGCCGAGCCCGGCATCAGCACACTCTCCTCGGCAATGCCGAGCCCGGCACCAGCACACTCTCCTCGGCACAGCCTAGCCCAGCACCAGCACATTCTCATCGACACAGCCAAGCCCGGCACCAGCACACTCTCCTCGGCACAGCCTAGCCCAGCACCAGCACATTCTCATCGACACAGCCAAGCCCGGCACCAGCACACTCTCCTCGGCACTGCCAAGCCCGGCACCAGCACCTCCAGCACGGCTGCAGCAACACCTCCAGCACGACTCTCACTATCCATCCCCCTGCAGCCATGCTCACCTCCGATCCCACGATCCAGCCCCTTGCAGCCACGCTCACCTCCAATCCATTAGCTGTGCACTGTGCTTTTTGGATGCGCTTTCAGCCGGCAATACGTACCCACAGTGTGGAGCGCTTTTGGACAGGTGCCAAAAGCGCACTCCATTATTCCCTATGGGCTTTCACTTGCGTAGAAGGCAAGAAGAATTGACCTGTCAATTCTTAAAGAGGATCCGAAAAGCGCAGTGCAGAAGAGCTCTCAAAAGCGCAGTGCAGGAGAGCTCTCAAAAGCGCATTGGCGATCTCCCGTGAGAACAGCGATGCGCTTTTGCCATTGAAAGCAATGTTAATCACACTGACAATTGTTAGATCCGTTTTGCCGATCAACTTTGCTTGGGCAAAACGGATCCAAAAGCGGATCGGCAAAACGTCGTGTGAACAAGCCCTAAGCCTCCCAGTGGTCAAGCAAAAATATATATATATTTAAAAATTAAATAAATGAATAAAAAATATTAAACATTGAAATCACCCCTCTTTTGCCGTTTTACAAATAAATATTGTAAAAAGTCTGTAAAAGTGCTGTGTATGTAAAAGTCTGATCTATTAACATATAACATCATTTTTTCCCATATGCTGAACACCGTAGAAGAAAAACAATGCCAAACAAAAAAATTGTGGATTTTTTTTTCATTTCCTATTCCCTAAAAAGTGGAGGAAGAACAAAAAAGTAATTGGTAGAACCCGGTTTTCACCAGAGCCCGCCGCAAAGCGGGATGGACTAGCTGAAAACTACCAGGTCGCTTCCACTGGCAGGACTTGCTTGCGGTGGCGGCCAATGGTGAGCATGGTACAGAATCGTTAGGCAGAATCGTAGTCGGGGTCAGGCGGTAGGTCAGGGCAGGCAGCAGAGGTTCGTGAATGGGAGACAGAAGCTAGGCGGTACGGTACACACGAATTACAGGCGAGGCAGAAAACGCTTTCTCATTAGGTTATGAAGGCACTAAGTATCCAGCGGAGAGCTGCCGGAGGAGGAGCCCCTAAATAGAGTCAGCGTCCGGCACAGCCAATTACCAGCGTGCTGGCCCTTTAAATCTGCAGAAGCCAGCGAGCGCCCTAGAGAGCGGGGATGCGCACATCGGCCGGCGCAATGGCGCAGAGAGTAAGGAATGTGGACGAGTAAGTTATTAGACTCCGGGGGACGAGTGCGCACACGATCCGGCATCCGGAGCATGGCGCCACTTGCCCACGGCACCGGGAGAACAGTAGACAGACGGATGCGCCCGAAGCCTGCCCCATGGACTGCGGCGCCGTCCGTGACTGTACCCCCCCCCCCTTTGGTCTCCCCTTCTTTCTAGCCTGGAGGAACTTCTGTACTAACCCCCGATCCAGAATGTTATCCTCCGGCTATCATGACCTTTCCTTGGGCCCAAACCCCCTTCCAATCGATGAGAAAATACCGTTTCCCTTTAGAGACCCTCATATCAAGAATCTCTTTCACCACAAAAAACGTTAGTGGAATCCGCTACAGGAGAAGGGGGGACTGCCTTACGAGAAAAATGGTTCAGAACCAGAGGTTTGAGAAGGGAAACATGAAAGGAGTTTGGGATGCGAATGGAAGGCGGGAGCCAGAGTTTATAAGCCACCGGGTTTATGCGTTTAAGCACTTCGAATGGACCCACGTAGCGGGGCCCCAATTCATAACTCGGAATTTTAAGACAGACATAGTTGGCAGATAACCACTAGAGATGGGCGAATTTCTCAAAAATTTGATTCGGTCACTTAGCCAAATTTCCCGACAAAATTAAATTCAGTCCGAATTACTTCGGGACGAATCACGTTAAAAAAAAGCTATTTCCAGGCTGCACAGAGCCTGCAGGGTGCTGTAGAACATTGTGCCATGCTTAAATATGCAGAGGGAGCTTGGTTTAGTCTTCATACAATGTTGTGTTTTAGTATGACACGCACATGACTGCCACCGCTCTTAGAATCGCTTCACTATAAAATTCCCTGGGCACTTAAGAGGGCAAAACTGACCAAAAAACTCAAGCGGGAATGTAGCCTGATAAAGTCATGGCAGAGTAAGCTGGAAAAAAACAAGCTGAGAGCTCAGATGGCAACATTAGTGACAGAGTGTGGAGGTGACGGCAGCAGCCACAGCAGCATGAGGTCAGAGAGTAGTGTTGAGCGATTTTTATCGACAAAGTTGAAATCGGCAAGGTTTTTATGGTGATCGAAATTTTCAGATCATGCGATAATTAAGGTTAAAATCTGTGCATCATCTTTATTAAGGATCGCGCCATTTCGGCCTTTCCTGTAATATTGGTCGGCCAGCAAATCAGATTCAGAATAGAGCAGGGAGAGAAGTGTGTAGCGACGGTCATGACGGATTGTGTATGGTTGCAGATTGGGCCTTGAAAAGATCACATGACCCCGTATACAATAGAACAGCGTTCCTGTTCCTCCTCAGTGTCTCTTCAGCGTCTCATAGGAATAGAACGTGCCGCTCTGCTGTGAGCCAAACACGCTATGAAATTATCTATTTCTGCACAGAGAAACCTCTACTAATAGCTGTTGATCCTTCCATTTATTAGATTAGAGATTTGAAGATTTTATGTAGTTAGCTAGAAGAATTTAAAGGCAGCATCTACAGCTGTAAAGATCACGGGGGGAGCGTGGGGGGGTGGGGCGCCCGCGGGCCGAACACGACAAGCTCAACTATAAAGAATACTGGAAAAGTTACTCAAGACTTAGTGTAGACATTGCAACTGCAATACTCTTTATTATTTAACAGTTTGTATTGAAATATTACCTAGATATTGGGCAGCCTGAACTTATAGTGGATATACATCATTTCAGTAACTGGCAGGTCTCATTTGTTAGGTGCAAAACTCCACTTTTATATCAAAACAGTTCATTTTCAATTTACCCATCCAAAAGTTGTTGAATATCCACCTTGTCAGTTAAATTAGAAAACAATCCAGTCAATCTTGTAGTCCAGCACAATGTTGTTTATTGCCAAAAACCGTGTATCATACGAAAAACATAACAGATACGTTGTATTTTTTTTGACTTTTGCGCACCCAGTTATGTTCATTGACGCAGTGATCCACGTAAATCTTAAAACAGCAATTCTAATAGTCACCACGATGGTGAATTGAAAGGTGCAAAAAATAACCGTGTAATTATACGAAAACATAACAGATACGTGTTTTTTTGACTTTTGCGCACCCAGCTGTTCATTGACGCAGCATCACTAAATCTTAAAACAGCAATTCATAGTCACCACAGGTGAAATGAAAGGTCAAAAAAAACCGTGTATTATACGAAAACATAACAGATACGTGTTTTTTGACTTTTGCCCATTCCAGATTTGTTGAAGACAACCTTGCAGTATAAATTTGAATCCAGCAATTTTTGGTTTGATTAGAGGGATTTGAGGAATAGCTGTGATTTGCCGTTCTTTTAATAAGATACTACCAAAACAATTGCCATACCTTCTCAATTTTTTATATTCTTCTGACAATGGAGGCGAAATGCAGGTGGTAAGCGAGCAAAGAGGGGTAGCACATGGAGGTAGAGGTACGATAGAATGAGCACCTTCCAGAGCTGGCGACAGACACGCATGCCAGCGGATCGTCAGTTGCAGGACCTCAGCCTGTCATCGCTGGGTCAGTGCCCCTGTGAATCTAAGTAACGAACATCGTCGCCATCTGTCCTGTCAGTGTATTAATGCAACGCTCATCTAGCAGTCTACCTCCTCGTCCACTCAAGTCACGGCCACAATGTCTGTCAATCAGAAATCTCAGCATCCGTCCAACATAAGCAGCTCAAAATGTCAACTTTGTACCCACCACTGTGGATAATCCATTGTCTGAAGACCTCTTTGATGACAAATGTGTGTTGGGTCAGAAGGCTTGTTAAAAGATTCAAAGAGGATGATTAGTCTGCGCTGACGCCCATACTGATCATCAGAGGAGGTGAAGGAAGCTGGAAAATCGGGCAAAAATCCAGGCGGTCGGCTACGCCTTGCAGTGCCGCTCTTCTTGTAGCCCGCAGCTTCGAGGCAGAAAGTCAGGACGACCAAGTCACCTGTGTTGGATGATGATGATGATGACGACATTTGCGGATCCATCCTTCTTTTCCACAGAAATTTGCTTGCGAGCGCTTCATCAGTGGACGAGAGGAAGACATGGGTAGTGTCAATACGGGGGGGAGGGGTCCCGCCACAAAAAGGGAGAGTGCGGTCGCAGAAGGCCGCTGATATGATTCCCGCCAGCCACGGTCAGCGCAAACAACCGCTCTTCGCTTATCGCCGTCAAAAAGGTCCAGGACCTCTCAGCCTGACTTCTTTGAGCAAGCCTCTGATTCACCCAGCGATGTCATATGCCGCCAATTGCCGTAGAACGCATAAGTAGGAAGCAAGAACCTTAAGTGGGTAAACCACCACCACATGTCTAGTCACATGCAGCGAATTGCATGAAATTAAATGGAGGGAACACATTGGCCAAAAAAGGCCTGACCAACGCCGGGCCTCAATCACTTTCACAACCCTCTGTCCCTCCTCCTCCTCCTCCCCAACACCAACGGTTCCCTCACAGCCCATGTCTCTCAGAGTCATGAATCAGGGATCAGCCTCCGCTACAGCCTCCACCTCGCCCGAGTACCACCACACCACCAAGACCCAACCTACCACTTCTCCTTCCGCCAGTTTGACGACCTGCACGCCGTACAGCGTCCAGTCCTAGCAGCCAGCCTTCCTGTCTTCCAGTTTTGGGAGGCAGAAGAAACACTTAACCCAAACCAGCCCAAAGCCCAATAGCCTGAATGTCGCATTCCAGGCTTTTTGCCTTGGAAATGTTGCCTTTCCGTCTGGTGACACAGATGGGGTTTCCGCCACATCATGGCCCTCGCCTGCCCCCAATACCAGATGCCAGCAGGCATTTCTCTGCCAGAAAAGCCATCCCGCCCTGGCCATGCCACGTGTCATCTAAAATTTCCAAGCGCGTTGTCTGCATCTGTGTCCGGAAAGTCCATCTCACCACCCACATGGACTAGTAAGCACAGCCAAGCCCACGTAAATCTCTGTGACAGCTCACTGGTGGAGCTGGTGGATGTCCCCTGGGGTGACGGTGGCTCTCCAGGCCGGGCGCACGCTTCCTCAAAACCACAGGGATGGTGCAGGCTCTTCCCCCAAGGTTTTCCTCTGGTGGCATCACTTGCCAGAGACACCAGGCTGGGATTTGAAATTAGAGTCAGCCTTGGAGACCGACCACACACAGGTCAGAGCGTTGGACGGCTCTCCGCAACGAGACCGAGCGCTGGCTGGGTGAAAAAGAACCTTTGTCCCCGCAGGTGGTGTGCGATAACGGGCGAAATCTCTGGCCGCCCCTTAAGATCGTAGCCTGGAGCACAACCCTTGCCTGGCACATGTCAGATCCTTGGGTCGTCCTGAAATTTCTAAAGAGCTACCCCGGTACTGGACTGCGCTGCTGAAGAAGGCTCGAGTCCTGAGTTCGCACTTCCGCGTTCGCACCCTGCTTACGTCCCGCCTGCAGCGTTGCAGCGTCATCTCGGCCTCCCCGTCAACCGTGCACATTGTTGACATAGGCAACACGCTGGAATTTCCACCCTCCACATGCTCCAGCGATTGTGGGAGCAGCGCAATGCCATTACGCAGTACGAATGAACCAACATGACCCTGACAAGCAGCGGTGTCGGACCTCGGTGTTGAGCCACCGAAGAGGAGGCAGGTGAAAGAGCTCTGCCCCATCCTTCCAGTTTGAAGAGGAGCCACCAAATGGTCAGTGCGGACGATGCCCTTGTCAGCAGTGTAGCATTGAGGTGATCTTAGATCGACGATCGTTGTGACACTCTGAAACATCAGGTCCCGCCAGCTATCGGAGGAGGAGACATAGGGGACACAGATGCAGACACGGAGCCTTTCCACTCCGTCAAATTCCACAAGGCCCCTGACAGATTCCTCAATTTAATCGGTCTTCATTAGGCAGTGGTTCAGGGTCCAGAGCTAGTGCAAGGCGGCACCTCAGCTCGTCAGGGAGCATCACAGAGGCAAGATCAGGCTGTATTGAAGCTGTGTCGGAGAAGCAGAGGAGGAGAGGAGGAGGAGAGGTATTCCTAGACACACGATGACCCTGCTTAGAAAGAGGTTGGCGTGAATTTGAGGCAGATGAGGAAGATGATTTTGCTAGTGCCCCCCAACTCCAAGGCTTGGGAACTCAAGGCTCCATCTCACCCATGAGTGCTTGGTTGCTCCCATTTCCTCCAACATGTATCCTCGCACTAAGGACATCAAATTAAAACAGTTACAGATGGCCACCCACCTGATCCCGAACAAAACAAAACTCAGCACTTTTCTTCCACCCACTCAAATAAGAGTAAAATGCAAGAAATGGAGACCTTGCTGATTTGTCAACTGAGACAATCTGTTGATTCTGCATTCACGTTCTTCAAATGCACGGTGGAACAACGCCAGCGACGTGAGCAGCGAGTAGAGTGCAAGAAGCCGATAGCAGCAGCAGCGGCGCAGCAGCAAGGTGGCCAGAACCTAATGGTGACCTCTGGCAATGCTTATTTACCACCTCACCAACGCATGCAATGCAAGGCCACCAGATACAACACCAGAGACCAGCTAAAGATCATGGTGCACGACTATCTGCGTCTCACACCGATTTTTTGTATGTGTTTCCGGACCCAATAGACTTCTGGGAATCCAAAATGGGACGAATGGCCCAAGCTGCTCGCCACGCCATAGAGGTGTGTCCTGCCAGCAGCCATCACATATCTTAGCGGACCTTCAGCACAGCCGGAGGAGTCATTACAGACAAACTCATCGGCTTTCCACAATAATGTAGGATCTTTTGACTTTCATCAAGATGATCAGAAGGATCTCTGATGATGTTGTGGCCCCAATTGCCGAGAGTCACCGATTAGTTGCTGGTCACTTCACAGTCTCTCCAAACAAAATGTGTCCTCCTTGAAAAACTTATTTTTGAAAATGATCATTTTTCTTACTGCAATTTTTAATCTCAATCCAACAGTTCATTTTGCTGGGTTTTGCTGTGAGGAGACAAAAGACACCAAGTTTCATGACAAAACCATATTCCATTTTCTCAATTCATCTTTAGAATTTTTCCATTGTTCCAATGGTTTTTGGGCATATTGGCCTGCACAATTTTAAACAGTGGCCGGAGAAGTCATATTTATAGTTTTTATTGGGTCATGTATTGCTGGTGCGATCCAGCAATAGTCATGGTCCTTTGGAACAGCAATGTGGGCTTCTAATGGCATTTCTCCTTCACAATTTTTAACAGTGGCTGAGAAGTATATTTTACAATTTTTTGTTATGTTGCTGTGAGAATATAGCAGGAAATCATGGTCCTTTGGAAACAGAAATTTGGCTTCTAATTGCATTTCCCTTCACAATTTTTAACATTGGCTGAAAAGTCATAGTTATAATTTTTGGGGTCATGTTGCTGTGAGATACAGCAAAAATCATGTCCTTCTGGAACGAAATGTGGCTTCTAAGTGGAATTTCTCCTTCACAATTTTTAACAGTGGCTGAGAAAGTCATTTTTATAATTTTTTTGGGTCATGCTGCTTTGAAATGCAGCAATACTACAGGTCCTATACTAAAAATGTTGTTTCTAATATAGACATTTTGTTCTTCGACAATTGACAAAAGTGCTCATGGGTCATGTATTTGAATTTTGGGGCATTTTGCTAGTGACATGCAGCTATACTACGGGTCCTATTCTAAAAAATGTTTGTTTCTAAACAGACATTTTGTTTCTTCACAATTGTCTAAGTAGCTCAAGGGTCATGCTTTGAATTTTGGAGCCATTTTTGCTGTGACATGCAGCTATCCTACAGTTCATTCTAAAAAAACATTGTTTCAAACAGATATTTGTTCTTCACAATGTCAAAGAGTGGCTCAGGGGTGATGGTGCTGTCAGAAACAGGAATAGGTAGGACACTGTTAATGACCACATAGTGAAAAATGAGTTGTTTTTGCAAGATCTTTAACATAGCTATCAATCCTTTATATAGACAACCCATTTAATACAATTAAAAAGAGAAACAAAGACATGGTGGGTTTTCCATCCGATTTTAAAAATGTGTTTTTCCTAGAATTAAAGTACTAAAAAACTTGCATGTACAAAATAGCTGTTAAAAAATTCCTCTGATTGTACAAGGGAGTTACAGGAAAACTTGAAACGAGATGTGGTTATTCAGAGGACATGGAGTATGGAGCACAGACAGAGTAACAAAGTACAGAGACCATTTCACCAGCCACGTTTGAGAAAAAGAGAAAAAGATGCAGATAAGGCACCTGGTGTAACAAGCGTTAACCACCAGAATTTACCAAGTGAAGCTCAATTGGTCCACACTCATACGGGCGGGGCAAGCTCTACACAGGTATTACGTGTACTGAGAAGGCAGGAGTTCTCACACTCCGCTTCCGCTCTCTGTTCAGCACGACAGTTTTCCTTGCTGCATCATCAGGGCATTTTAACCTGCGTGTTAATAGATGACGGACGCCAGCCTTGGCTCTCACCGATACCACTGTTACTCCAGCCCTGGGTCAATGCTGTGGCCCAGGGACAGGTTATAGTCGAATGTCCAGTGAAACTAAAATGGTGGTTGAATAGTACTCCTTTTTTCCGCACTTTTTAAAATCTGGGGTTAGGCAGGTTTGGGGCTCATGCTGTTGCCCAGAACAGGTATAGTCAATGCCAGTGAAACAAAAATGGTGGTTGAAAGACTCCTTTTTCCGGCAATTTTAATGTGGGGGTTATGCAGTTTGAGCTCAAGCTGTGGCCCCAGGACAGTTATAGACAATGTCCAGTGAAACTAAAATGGTGGTTGAAATGACTCTTTTCCGGCACTTTTTAAATCTAGGGGTTATGCAGTTTGGGCTCATTCCTCCACACAACCGCTGTGGCCCCGGACAGGTAAGTCAATGTCCCATTGGAAACTAAAATGGAGGTTGAAAGACCTCCTTTTTCCGGCAATTTTTAATGTGGGGTCATGCAGGTTTGAGGCTTCATGCTGTGGCCCAGGACAGAGTTATAGTCAATGTCCATGAAACTAAAATGGTGGTTGAAGACTCTTTTTCCGGCACTTTTTAATCAAGGGGTTATGCAGGTTTTGGGGCTCATGCTGTGGCCCAGGACAGGTATAAGTCAATGTCCAGTGAAACTAAAATGGTGGTTGAAAGACACCTCTTTCCGGCCTTTTTAAATGTGGGGGTTATGCCGGTTTGTGGGCTCATGCGTGGCCCAGACAGGTATAGTCCATGTCCAGTGAAACTAAAATGGTGGTTGAAAGACTCCTTTTCCGGCACTTTTAAATGTGGGGGTCATGCAGGTTTGGGCTCATGCTGTGGCCCAGGACAGGTAAAAGTCAATGTCCAGCGAAACTAAAATGGTGGTGAACGACTCCTTTTCCGGCACTTTTAATGTGGGGTATCATGCAGTTTGGGGCTCATGCTGTGGCCCCAGGACAGTAAGTAGTCAATGTCCAGTTCAACTAAAATGGTGGTTTGAAAGACTCCTTTTTCCGGCACATTTTAAATGTGGGGTCATGCAGGTTGTGGGGCGCATTGCAGTGCCCCGGACAGAGGTATAGTCAATGTCCAATGAAACTAACAATGGTGGTTGAAAACCTCCTTTTTTCCGCACATTATAAATGAGGGGGTCATGCAGTTTGGGGCTCCATGCTGTGGCCCAGGACGAGTAAATCAATGTCCAGTGAAACTAAACTATGTGTATGCGAAAACAGACTCCTTTTTCTCGCACATTTTCTCTAATGAGGGGTCATGCAGGTTTGGACTCATCTGCAGTAGCCCAGGACAGGTATAGTCATGTTCCATGATTAAAACTAAAATCGGTCGGTATGAAAAACTCCTTTTTCCGGCAACTTTTAAATCTCTGGGCGTCATGCCAGTTTTGGGGCTCATGCTGCTTCTTCATACTCAGGGATATTCAATGTTCCATTCTCAAGTAATAGGATGCGTTCAAATCCATACAGCCTTGCTAGGCACTTTCTACATTTTTTGGGTGAGCAGTTTAAGGGTCATGCCTGTGGTACAAGACAGGGATTGAATGGTGTGTGTTTTTTCTGTGGCTTTTAATAACCTAAGCGGTATTGCCTAAGCATGTAGCATGTGAATCCCTTTGACTGTTCTTGGATGTCTAATTCAGCCTTCTCATCCCTGTTTGGAGGTGTAAGAAGTGAAGGTGTGGTTGCTCCCATAGACTTTAATGGTCATTCGCTCATATCAACTGCTCACTATCGAAAACCTTAACGATGCGGAGGCCGCGACTAACGACTATCGCCCGATGTCGTTAGCCAACGTAATTGCTCAACTCTCTCATCAGAGAGTGCCACAATGACATTCTGATAAGCGGTATGGCAAACAAGCTAGGAGTAGGACCACACAGTGGCCAAGTGACACAGTGTGAGGTATGGCAGCAGCACTCAGCATCAGACATGAGGGCAGACAGTGCACAATGCGATATTCAGAGGTGGCATCTTAACAGTAGTCAGGCCACAGAAGATCTGAGGCACAATGACACGAGAGTGGAGTGACGGTGGCAGAGCAGCAATGGAGTCAGACAGCTGCAACAATTGACATTCTGGAGGTCGCAAAAACAGGAGTAGGCCACAAGTGGCCCACAATGACCACAGTGTTGCGAGGTCACGGCAGCAGCAGCATTAGGACAGGAGCAGGGGCACAATGACATTCTGAGGTGGCAAAAACCGGGAGTAGGCCAAGAGTTGCAACAATGACACAGTGTGGAAGTCACGGCGCAGCGCAGCATGAGGTCCAGATATCTAGTGAGGCACAATGACATATCTAGGAGTGCAAAAACAGGAGTAGGGCACACACAAAAACACACACAACACAGAGTGGGCATAATGACAGTGTGGAGTCACGCAGCAGAAGCATGAGGTCAGAACAGTGGCACAATGACATAGCTGGAGCGTGCAAAAACTGGAGAGTCCACAGAGTTGGACACAATCCTACACAGTGTGAGGTCTCACGGCAGCAGCAGTTCATGAGGTTCTAGGTCAGTGGCACACATGACATTCAGAGGAGGCAAAAACTCTGATAGTACGGCCGACAGAGTGGCACAATGACACAGTGTTGAGGTCACGGCAGCAGCACATGCGGTCAACAGTGGCACAATCTGCACATTCTGGAGGTGGCAAAAACTGGATAGGCCACAATCTGAAGGGCACAATGACACAGTGTGGAGGCGTCACGGCAGCCTGCAGCAATGAGGTCAGACAGTGACACAAAGACATTCTGGCGGGTGAGCAAAAAAACATGAGCGTAGTGACCACAGAGTGGCACGATGACACAGTGTAGAAGTCACGGCAGCAGCTGCATGAGGTCAAACAGTGGCCACAATTACATTCTGAGGTGCAAAACAGTAGTAGGCCACAGAGTGGCACAACTAACACAAGAGTGAAGTGACCGTGGCAGCAGCATGAATCAGACAGTAGCACATGACATTCTGGGGGCATGTCAAAAACAGGAGTAGGCCCCAGATTGGCATAAGACACAGCGGTGGAGGTCCACGGCAGACAGCAGCATGGAAGTCAGACAGTGCACATCATAGACATTCTGGAGTGTGCACAAACCATAGTAGCCCACAGAGTGCACTCTCATGAGAGAGAGTGGAGGTGACACGTGGCAGCAGCCATAGGTTCAGACATGGCACCAATGACATTCGGGGGGTTCGCACAAACTGAGTAGGCCACGCGAGGTGCAACAATGACAGAGAGGTTGGAAGGTGATGGCGGTCTAGGGCAACACAAGAGTTAGTCAGCATATATCTGGGCCACAATGACACAGTGTGGATGTCACGGCACCAGCCACAACACGATCCACACTTTGATAAGATTGAGACTCACATTTAAAGTGGCACAATGACAGATGTGAAGTTTGGTGCAATACCAGTACTCTTGCGTATAGATGGTTGGTGCAGATGAGAAACTGCGTCAGCAGATGTGTGGCCAAGAAATAATATTTATGGGCCATAATCAAAATTTAAATTTTATTTAGACAACTTTTCATAAAAGCATTAACGTCAATCATCGTAGAAAACATTTAAAAACCAAGACAGGGTACTTATATTTACAGTTGCGGGGAAACTACCCCGTTCCTAACAACGAGTCCCTGTAATACCTCTCTAGAGGAGCGATGTCTTTGTTTGTCTAAGTCCATACGACTTCACCATCCCTCTCTGTATGCCGCGTGGTGGATACCATTCCGTCGCGTCCAATTATACAGGATCCGCGTACAAAAGCAACACAGTTGGGGCGGACGAAGGAGAACTCGGAAGACCGAGCTTATGAGCTTGTCAGCGGTGCGTGCGACGTTTCGGAGGCCTCCCCCCTTTCTGCAAGCAACGACGATTGTGCTCGGGATTGAGCGACCGGTATTATGGTTGCCAGTGAGGGGACTAACAAGTTTATTAAATTAGTGGCTAACCACAAATATAATACAGATGTGGTGGCAGTCAGGCGTTGTGGCGGCATCAGCGAATCTAGCTGTGCTGAAGGCAGGTAGTAATTGAACACAGACTCATTTTCACAGTTTTGGGTGAGAGCATCAAGGCTGTGCGTCAGTCTATGCCTAAGGCATTGGTGTGTTGGAAATCCTTGCCGATTACCCCGCGTCGCTGAACCATCTTGACAAGGTCAGTCCGTTCCACATTTCCCGTTGTGTACAAGCGGTTTACTCACTTCGGGTAACGATGGCCCCCGCCTACACTGAACACCCGCTCTCTGATGCCACACAACTGGCCGGCAGGTACAGCTATCTCACTGCAAACTCGCAAGTTGCGCATAACATACAGCGTTTTGGCTGCCCAGTAGTCCATCGGATCTTCTAACTGGGGTGGCAGAGTGCTGTCCATTAGGCCACAACCTGTTGCTTCAGGGTCTGCTCCAGGTCCTGCTGCTGCTGCTGGCGACTGCCCTCCTGACTAGGCGGGTGAAGGAAGCTGCTCATCAGTAACTCCAGACTTAGGTTGCAGCTGATGGAGCTGGTACTGCTCCTACCCCCCCAACTTCCCCCAGCAGCCGCGGCAGTAGTACGTGAGCGCTGAAGAACCCCCCGGTCAGACCTGTCAGACGAGGGATGATGCCGCACATAGGAAGCGGCCAACTGACTACGGAGGATTTCCCCATAGTTTTTGAGTTTGTCCTCCCTCTCAATAGCTGGGAAAAAGGCTCCCATTTTGGACCGGTAGCGAGGGTCCAACAGGGTGGAGAGCCAGAAGTCATCCCTCTGCCGAATGCTGACTATTCAGCTGTCACTAGCCAGGCAAATCAGCATGCTGCGGGCCATTTGCACAAGTGACTCCGATGGGCTCCCTGCCTCCATCTCCACTGTACACTGCCACGGTGCTTGCGGGTTATCTGCCTTGTCTTCCTCATCTCCATCTACCTCCTCCAGCTGCTCCTGCTCCTTCTCTCTTGTCACCTGGGTAGAAAATCCACTCATTTCACCAGACAATGCTTCTACTCCAAAGTCCTCCTCTTTCTCCACCTCCTCCATTTCAGTCCCCACCGGACTCATGTGGCCGCGAGATGTAGTCGCCACGTCTCCAGTCCCCTACACAGACAGATTTTTCAGCATCTGTTCCAGGACATGAAGCAGTGGAATGACGTTATTCATCCCGTAGTCCTGGCAACTGACAAATAACGTGGCCTCCTCGAATGGCCTCAACAAACGGCAGGTGTCACGTATGAACTGCCACTGGCTGACATCAAAGTTACACAGGGGAGTACTACCGTCCACCTGGATCATCAAAAAATCGTTAATGGCCTTTCTCTGTTCATACAGTCGGTCCAACATGTGCAGGCTGGAATTCAAAAGGGTGGAAACATCGCATATCAGAGTATGTTGGGGGAGGCCGTTCTGCCTCTGCAAGTCAAGGAGGGTGTTCCTGGCTTTGTAGGAATGCATGAAGTGCATGCACAGTTTCCTGGCCATTGTCAGAATCTTCTAAAGATCGGTGGAAGACTTCAGGACCTTTTCACAAACAGATTGAACACATGCACCATGCAGGGCGCATGGACCATCCCTCCTCGGTGCAGCGCGGACACCATGTTACTCCCATTGTCCGTCACCATGGTTCCGATTTGCAGTTGGCGTGGAGAAAGCCACACATCGACTTATTGCTGCATGACGCGGAGCAGTTCCTCCCCTGTGTGACTTCGTTCGCCGAGGCAAGCCAGGTGTAGAACTGCGTGACACCGCTGTGCCCTACACATGTGTTATGATGGAGCAGTACTTGTGGAGGCTGAGATGGTGGTAGTGGTGGAGGAGGAGGAGGCGGACATTGGCGCAGGAGCCGCAGTTTGACAACGTGGAGGAGAAAGCGGCGTCTCCTGTCCCTGTTTTTGTTGTGCCTGGGCAGGAAGCACATTCACCCAATGGGCCGTAATGGACATTTACTGGCCCTGACCGTAGTTACAGCTCCAGACGTCTGCGCTGCCGTGCACCTTGGAACAAACCGATAAGCTCAAGGACTGGCCCACTTTCTGTTCTACATATTTATTAAGTGCTGGTACTGCCTTTTTGGAAAAGAAAATACGGCTTGAAACTCTCCAACTCGGCTCGGCACAAGCCATTAGTTCTCTGAATGGTGCAGAGTCCACCATTTGGAAAGGGAGGGACTGCAGTACCAACAACTTGGACAGGAGCACGGTCAGCTGCTGCACCTTAGGATGGTTGGACGTTTACTGTTGTCTCTTTGGAATCGCATCGCTGAACGACTGCTGGCGCCATGAGTAGCGAGGAGCAGGAACATCTAGACTGGGAGATGATGGCAAAGAGAAACAGCCCCCTTCTGCAGCGGTGGTGGAGCCTTGACTGGCTGCAATGGCATGCGTGCCACTGGGCGCTGCTGCGGCGGCAGAGTGGACAACCACATCTGAGCAACGTTTCTCCCAGGCCACCGGATGGTGACACTGCATGTGTTGACGCAGGGCCGTGGTGCCAACGTTAGCTCCCTGGCCACGCTTCACTTTCTGCCCACAGATTCTACATATACCCATATTCGGCTTCTCCAGTGTCTTAGCAAAGAACTGCCACACCACTGAGTAGCTGATTTTACCGCCAACGCTCCGCACTGAGTAACTACTACCGCCGCTGCCTCGCTGAGCCCCTGTGCCGCTACTTTCTTGGACCTGCAAAGCGGGTTTTTTACACCGTGGCCGCTTGGCTCCCGACCTCACACTGCTGCTACCCTGCTGACTCACGGCCACACAACCCACTTGCTGGCTGCGCCGCTGCCTGACGCGCAACCTGGCGCCCTCTTCTCCTGACGATGATGAAGCCTTTGCTTCACCAGGCTCCCAAGTGCAGTCGGCTACATCATCATCTATTTGTGTTTCATCGTCACTGCTGTCCTCATAACCGGTCTTGGTATGCAGAGGCTGACCCCTCACCACATGACCCCCCCCCCCCCCATGCCACTCTCCACATCTATACTTTGCCGCTTACTGCAAGAATAAATAAGAACGAAAAAACAGCTCACCATATCCTCCTCATGGAAAAACGACTGGGGATTCCTTGGTGCACGAACCAATCACCCGGCCACAGGTGTAGCAAATCCAGGAAACAGCGTGAGAGAGGTGGTTCAGCACTCCATAGTAAAAAACATTAAACTTTATTGTCCCATAGTAGAAAAAATAAAATCAAAGAACAAACATGGTGAAGCTATTGACGCGTTTCGGGTCTACATTGCAAAGAGGACCCTTAGTCCTCTACTCGGCCACTGCTGGGACACCCTTACAGGGTGTGGGACGATTTTCCTGCACTATTGCTCTGCAGGATCTTCTTATTTGGTGATCGATGCCTGTACCCTACCTTGTGCTGTCTAGCTCATATATCCTCTTTGTATCCGTTTTGACCGAACTGTCTGGGTCTTCGTGAGTATATATATGATGCAGTCTACATGAGGTACTCTTTTATTGTGCACCAGTTATAATCTCTGCTGCACCTCTTTCGCCTGTTGGTCCCTGCTCCTAATCATCCCCTGATGCTATCCCTTCTGGAGGATCTAAACATGTTGGGATAGGACCAATAGGATAGAATTTAGGGTAAGTTTTTGCAGGGTCAGGCTCCTGCCAGGACCACCCTTATTGGGGCGACTTTCCTAATTATTTATATAGGTCGGGGTGTAATAGCTCCCCTTCCTAGGGTTTCATAGGGATACTTTCTAGTCCTTGTCCCACATGTTCGCCTCGTTAGTGGAGTGTGTTTCTTTTCACTCTTTTTGTAATTGAGGCTATTGTGTCTGCACTGAGGTGTATTTTTTTACAACTATTGATATATTAAAAGTTATGTTTTAAGGCCATTTGTTCCTCCTTTTTGGTTCTCATATTTTGGCTTCTGAGGAATCTGTTAACAATATACATCCACTATACTTGTGGTTTTTGGCATTTCCAGCGGCAGTTGTGGCCTCACCGAGTGACCCCAAATGCGACGTCCCCTTGCTGTGCTGCGACCTTGGCCTGCTCCAGGAATGTTTGTGCCTCTGCCACTCGCATGTGAAGAGCCTGTCACCTCTCTGTCTGACATACTGTTTGTTCTAAAATGTACAGACACTGTTTGATGAAGATATCTGTATATGATAAATACACAACCTGCATTTGACTCCAAATGAACCCACTAAGAAGCTTGGGTAACCCTTGGATATAAATTGCGCTCCACAAATGGGCAGGAAAAATTGACTTGTATGTGCTGTTTGAAAACTCTGTGTATTTTACCGAATATAAAAGCACAAACAGGCTTAAATAACCTTCGGTATATGAATTATGCTACAGAAATTTCTTCTGTTGGCGGTGAAAAACAAGTTTCTTTTACTGTAAAACTGCAGAAAAATCTTATTAACCCTTGGATGTAAATTGCGCAAAAGAATTGAGCAACCAAAAACTACAAGCTTTGTAGCGTGTTACAATGGCGTGTATTTTACGCTACACAACAAGAGAAAAACTTGTAATTAACCTTCAGTTATGAATTATGCTACAGGAAAAATGTCTTTTTTGGCGGTGAAAATGATGGGTTTTTTTTTAGTGACCACAGCAGCAGAACAACGCTTAATTAACCCCTGGTTGTAAATTGCGCAAAAGAATTGAGCAACCAAAAATGAAGTGGTATTTGTATTGTAAAAACGCTGTTTCTTTAAACGAATACAACAGGAACAGGCTTAGATAACCCTTGGATATTCAATGTGCTGTGAGCAGATAGCATTAAAATGTATATGCAGGGTGGGGCATGGTTTGACATGGCCGCATGAAGACGTCTCCTTAAGAGCTCCTCTGCCAGTAGCTGAGAATCCGCCGCCATCAGCCCTAGAATCATGGGCAAATCGTCCAAAAAGTTCAAGCCAAGCTCGGAGACAGGTGCTGACCCTGCCCAGGGGGACATGAGCCAGTACTTTGGGCGGTATGCGGCCCTTATGCCCGTGTACGACCCGTCGGAGCATGGATCCCAAGACGGCCGCCCGGCCCCTGCAGCTGCCGAGAGACGCCGTGCAGCTCCTTATCCCGCGGAAGCACCCTCCACCCGCTCAGCCCGCAAGAAGAGGGAGACTCAGCTCTCCTCACTCCTACCTGCAGCTCCGGGTGCTCCAGGACGTTCGGGTGATGGTCGCGCTGCCCGCGCTCTGATGGTGCCGGATGCGGCCTGCACGGCTGTCGGCCCGGACCTGCGATCGCCGCCTTCTTCCTCCGCTGTAGCTTCTCCCCCGGTGAGTCCGGGGCATGGATCGTCGGCGCCTGCCGCCTCAGGTACCCAACCGGCCCTGCAGTCTGCCGCGGCGCTACAGGAGCCGGTGAGTCCCAGGCCTGTGACGCGCTCCACGCTGGGAGACGGAGCAGCTGGCGCTTGTCCTCCGGCGGGCCCGCAGGTGCAGAGGCTGCCCTGCACAGAATGGGGAGGCCTTAGGGAAGATGAGGAGATGCATTATGGTTCCTTGCCTTTTACTCCTTCGAGGGAGGAGACCCCCGGGCCGTCTGCTGCTGATGCTGGAGGCCATGCACTTGGTGCCCTGCAATCCCCTGGGACACTCTCCTCATGTGGGGGGCATCTGCGGGCTCAATCCCCGGCATCAGACTCCCAGCTTTCTGCAGGGGCTGGTCCCCCAAATACCGGGGCATCTGAAGGCCTGAGTAGCCCCTTGGTCCCAGATTGGACCACTCCCACCTCCAGCATCCCATGTGGCCCTAATATGACACCTGGTCGGGGCCCTGACCACCATTCCCCATCATGGTCCACAGGGTCATCCTGGGGAGAAGACCTTTGCCGAGTCCACTATGGTGGTGTCATGGGGACACAGCCTCCATTGTCAAATGTGATGCCAGCTTTCATGTCCAGCCCCTCTTCTTCTGCTGACCCCTCGGCTGCCTCACCACCCCAAATGAGGGAAGGCCCGCAGACCAGCCTGGACAATGTTACTCCAGTCTCCGATTCCTTGGGCAGGGGGCCCTCTGCTCACCCTCAGGGAGCTGCACTTGCTTCCTCTGTGTCAGATCTGGAGACTGCAGGGCCACCTGTTGCCGCAGCATGCAGGCCTGTGATGCTGGCAGATCTCCAACTTCTTACTCAAGACCTGAGAAAGGACATATCTTCTATGACGAATAGGCTCCTGGACGAATGGAGGAAAGAGTTTACTCACTTCCGTTCTGAACTGTCCTCTGTGTCTACCAGGGTTGACACCCTTCAGCAGGCTCAGGATTCTTCTTTCTCCACTCTCTCGGCGCTACAGGGCGTAGTGCAGCAGCATTCATCTCAACTATTTGCCCTTCAACAGCATCTGGATGATGTAGAGAATAGAGGAAGGAGAAATAATCTGAGGATCCGGGGCCTTCCAGAATCGGTGCCCGCTCCTGATCTGTACTCCACTGTATCACGTATTTTCAATACCATCGTGACCCAAATACCTATATAGAGATGGACCGTGTTCACAGGGCCCTTCGTCCTCCTAGCAAGGACCCCCAGCACCCAAGAGATGTGGTATGCCGTGTCCATTTCTTTGTCCTCAAGGAGGAAATCCTTCAAAAAGCTCGCACACGTTGTTCCTTGTCTTACTAGGACCATCAGATACAGATCTTCCCGGATTTATCCCGCCATACCCTGGCACAGCGGGCCATGTTGAAGCCCATCCTCAACGCTTGAAAGCAGAGAAACATCCCTTACAGATGGGGGTTCTCTTTTGCACTTGTTGTTCACTGGGGGGAGCGCACCTATACCTTGCGTTCTCCTGAGGATCTGCCGGCGTTCCTAAGGGACTTGCAGCTTCCGGATCTTTCTCTGTCCAACTGGCCCTCGGTGACTCTGACAATGGGGCGAACGGATGGGGCTCGGGGTGACGTTGCCTCTCCCTGTCTGGTTGATCAGGGTCTCCCTCCCAGACGACCCCGCTCTGCAGGCTCTCGCTCGGTCAAAACGTATTTAGTCACCAGCACGGGTTCTACGTCCACGTCTGGTCAGGGTAATGCTTCTTGAGGGATTTGCGTTGCACCCTTTCTATGTGCCTTTTGCTTGCTGGGTTAAGGTTGTGGGCAGTATGCACCCTCTCACTTTCTTTTTTTGTGGGAAATGTTTTTTTTGTGGTGCCCCTGCTTCTCCAATGGTTTAACCCTGTATAGCGAAAGCCTGGGTCTGATCGATTTGCATTGTAACATTTACTTTAGATGCCCTTTCTGCAGTAATGTTGGATTCTCTTTCAAAGGTTTAGTTCATTGCTATACGGGAGCGGCTTCTTGACGTGCCTGTTATGCGCATCTCCCAAATAGGGTTAGGACCACCTTCTGGCCACATGTGGGCCACCTGGTTTTCCTGGTTTCTGAGACTATTTGTAGCTTTCTTGAGCAGGAGTTTATTGTTTTTTCTGTTTTACCTATGTGTATCCCCCTCCTGCCTGTTCTTCTTCCTTTCTTTTCCCTTACCCCCTTCTTTTTTTTTTTTGTTCTTCCCCGCCGGGTGCTGGAGATGTGTGACACATTTACTTTTTTCAAGCTAGATGGGAGATCTTAAGGTGGTATCCTTCAACGCTAAGGGTCTTAATATGCCTAGGAAGCGCTCCCAAATCCAAATCCGGCAGAAGGCACACATCTTGTGTCTTCAAGAGACACATTTTAAAGTGGATCATGCCCCCTTAATTAAACACAGATACTTTCC
Source organism: Phyllomedusa bahiana (assembly GCA_025379985.1). NCBI lineage: Eukaryota > Metazoa > Chordata > Amphibia > Anura > Hylidae > Phyllomedusa > Phyllomedusa bahiana. The sequence goes on from JAODAL010031277.1 coordinate 39,225, forward strand.
CCAGTGGCATTTTGCTAACTGCCCCCACTCCAAAACTAGAGGTGTGGCTATCGCCATTCATAAATCTCTAGCTCATCGGGTGATAGACTGTATCCCGGATTTGGAGGCTAGATATCTCATTCCAATCCTTAACATCAACGGCCACGATTTTACAATTGTTAACGTCTAAGCCCCAAATCAGGGGCAGGTTACCTTTCTGCTGGAGGTCCTTGATGAGTTGCACTCAAGGGCCAGGGGTACTATTTTGTTTTGTGGGGATTTCAACCTCCCCCTTTGACCCGACATTGGATAATTCGTCTGGACGTTTTTCAATGGCCTACTCCGCTATTAAAAGAGTTAAGAGGGCCCTTCTCCAATTTCAGTTAGTGGACGGATGGAGGCTTCAACATCCGTCCGACAGGGATTATAGTTTCTTCTCGTCTCCCCACAACACATATAGCAGAATTGATTATATTTTACTCCAGCATAGTGCTCTCCCATGCTGCGATCATCCTCCATAGGTAATGTGTTATGGTCGGACCACGCACCGATCTCCATTTCTTTGCACGTCCCTTTTTTTCTCCGCGCAGGCCAGGCCTTGGAGACTCAACGAGTCTCTGCTGCAGAATTCTGTGTGTTTGGCGGAGCTCAGGCAAGTGGTTGAGCATTTTAGGTTGGATCACGCTGACGTCCCCACCTCCCCTCTTTTTAAGTGGGAGGCGCTGAAATGCGTTCTCAGTGACATCTTGATTTAACATGGTAGGCCTCAAAAAAACTCGGTCTGCAGCGATTGTTAAGGCGTTACAAAAGGTGACCTCGCTTGAGCTCCTACACAAACAGGCTCTTCCGCCAATGTGTTGCAGGAATTATTGTTGGCCAGATTGGAGGTGCGTCTACTGTTTGAAGCTTCCTGGGGTAGACTCTTGCAACTGGGACGTAGTAAGTTTTACGAATATGGTAATAAGAGTGGTCGACTTTAGGCGAGGGCAGTTAGGAACAGGGCGACACACTCTTTTGTCACTGGTATCAGGAATAGCACAGGCAATCTTCTTCATTCTACTTCCGAGATTACGCGTGAGTTTCAGGTATACTATTCCAAGTTGTACAACCTCCCAGGTGGTTGGGTCCGGTTCTCCCTTGTCGGGACGGGAGCCCCCAACCCAGTTTCTGACCCTGCCGACTGAAATTATTCAGAAGCTGGAGGAGCCTTTCTCGGAGGGGGGGAGTTGGAGTAGGCTATCGGGGGCCTCCCCAGTGGAAAGAGCCCTGGGCCCGACGGATTCACTGGTAAATTTTATCAAGTCCTGCGCCCCTCATTTGCCTCAGTCCTTCTGAGCGCTTTCAATGCAGCCTCGGCCTCTTCGCCTTTCCCTGGGGAGGCCTCCATGGCCCATATTACGGTTCTGCCCAAACCAGGTAAAGATCCAGAGGTCTGTAGCAGCTACAGACCGATTTCCCTTCTTAATGTAGACCTTAAAATTTCTGCCAAAATCTTGGCGAATCGTCTTAACCCCCTTTTGCCAACCTTGATCCACTCGGATCAAGTGGGTTTCACCCCGGGTCGTGAGGCCAGGGATAATACGTTAAAAACGTTAGATATTATCCATCATGCCCAGCTACATGATTCTGTCTTTAGATGCTGAAAAAGCATTTGACAGGATCTCTTGGGTCTCTTTGGCCGATACCCTTAAACACGTGGGATTTGGCCCCACCTTCACCACCAAGGTAGTAGCACTATACCAGAATCCTTCTGCGAAAGTCAAAGTTAATGGAGACTTATCGAGCCCCCTTGATATACGCAATGGAACCAGGCAGGGATGCCCCTTGTCACTGTTGTTGTACGTCCTGATCATGGAACACCTTCTGGCCGCTGTGCGGTCCAACCCGGACATTAGGGGAATAAAGATTGGCGGACAGGAGTTTAAATGCTCTGCTTTCGCAGACGACCTGCTAATTTATCTAAAAGACCCCCTTATTTCTCTCCCTTCCATGTTGTCCGAGTTGTACGGTTTCATCTTATGTTCCAATTATAAGATAAATTACTCGAAATCTGAGGCTTTGAATATTTCTCTCGACCAGACCACCGTCCAGGCCATTAAATCCAATTTCTCCTTTTCCTGGCCAGAGAAAAGAATCTCGTACTTGGGGATTAAAATCACATCTGACCATTCTCAGTTATATGAATGTAACTTCCTCCCTTTGCTAGCTAAGTGTAACGGTGCGGCGCCGATGGACGTACGCTGAAGCGCCGACCGCAGACATCCGGGTGTGGATCCTCTGTGATCACCGCAGGCGAGGTGGTAGCTGGAGGACCACGCCAGGGAGTGGAGTCTAAGGGGCCCCTGGTCTTCGCCAGAGCCCGCCGCAAAGCGGGATGGACTTGGCTGCGGGACCCCCAGGTCACTACCCCTGATGTGGCTACCTGCGGTGACAGCCGGGGTACAGGACAGGAACACAGGAACATAGGAGAACATAAGCAGGGCAGGTAAAACGTACTCAGGAACACAGCAGGATACAGGAGGGTTAAACGTACATATAGCACCACAGGATACGGCAGGAACTGGACGGGTAACACATCAGGTACAGACCAGGGAACACGGCAGGAACAGGAGAGCAAATACAGGACAGGAACACGGCAGGATACAGGAGACACAGACACGACAGACGGACGGCCAGGAGCTCAGATGACAAAGACACTGGACCAGCATCTCAGGGGTTAAAGGCTCAAACAGCAGACCTGAGATGCTGGCAGGAGCTCAAGATGGGAAGCAGCTGGACACAGCAACAGACTGCAATGAACTGACCCAGAGTAGAGACAAGCACTTCCTCTTATAGCCAGAGGTCAGAGGTGAAGAGGAAGGTGCACAGAACAGGAAACTATAAATAGGCAGGAAGCTGCCGTGCGCACGCCTTAGGAGGCACAGTGCACAGACAGGACCCAGGAAGCAACAAGACTGGACAGGACAGGCAAGTACATAGCAGAACACAGGCTGCTGGGACCCCTGCACAGGGAGCCCCAGCAGAGACATGGCAGGCACGGACAGGCCGACGGTCCAAGGCAGGGACCGCGGCATGAACCGTGACACTAAGATCTCGCAAATGCTTGGTGTTTGGGGTGGTGGTGATTTCTCATGGTTTGGTAGAGTGAACATTATTAAAATGCCCATTCTTCCAAAACTGTTATATTTGCTCCAGACAATTCCAATTTCTCTGCCTCCCTCCTTTTGGGTGAAGCTTCAGCGAAGTTTTACTGAGTTTATATGGCACTCTCGCCGTCCGAGACTCAAAAGGGAGTTGCTGTCTAGACCCAAGACGGAGGGTGGTGTGGGCCTGCCTGATTGTAAAGTGTATTATCTTGCCGCTGCCTACGCTAGGTTTTTAGATCTGATTCACAGTCCTCAGGATAAACTATGGGTGTACATCGCCCAAATGGTTTCTCCTCAGGTCTTAATTTCTCTCCCTTGGGCTAATGACCTCCCAACCCGAAACCCTAAATCTTTGTCCTTCACTACAGCCCATACACTCTCTATCATATTGAAATCCAAGACCCCAAAACCCTTATTAGATTTAAAGGGACCCCTGTTTCCTATTTCAGACAACCATTTATTTCCCTCGGGCAGCTCCAGGAAGTTCTTCCTTGGGAGTTCTAATTCCCGTCCTCTCCTTACAGTACAGGTGCATAACAGGGGTGCATTACTCCGCCTCTCGGACCTAATTCAAGGCCTTCCCCCTTCTTCTAGGTACCAGTTTGAACCAGGCCTGAGAAAATAAAATTGCTTTTCCGAAACGTCGCAGCTAAAGCTGTGCGCTCGCCAGCATCCAGCTCCATTAACATCTCTACCATGAAATTGCAATAAGGATTTGGGACTGTAACGTAACAGCTAAGTACTGGCTCATGATTTAAGTGTATATACTGCGATGAATACTAGCATGTTTACAAATGTTTGAATATGCATGCTACAAGCGCTAAGGATTAAAGAAAGCAAGTGAAATATAATGTGAGTCTGCTTTATGCCAAGCCTTTTTGTTTAAAGTACGCTTATAGGGGAGATTGAGGAAGCTCCACCTGGAAGGCTAAGACTGGGCCGGTACTACATAATAAACGGCATTACTGTGATTTTGTACCAGTTTGAATACCTGCAGCTTCGGCACTTCTTTACCTCTAGTATCAGAAAGAATATTTCACTCCGGGCACTTACTCCTTTTGAGAGGCTATGAGTTGCTCCCTTGCTTCCTAAACACTTAATCTCCTTGCTCTACCAGTGGCTGATTTCCTCCACTTGTCAGGACCTTCCCCATTATTGTAAAGCTTGGGAAAGGGAGCTGCGGAGGACCTTTACGGTGGACCAATGGAGAAAGTGCTTCTTTCTCACTCATAGGGCAGTAATTGCCTGTAAAGCGCAGGAAACAAGTTTTAAAATATTGTCAAGGTGGTATAGACTGCTGACCCTGCTTCATAAGTGGTGTCCCAATGTCCCAGACACCTGTTGGAGATGTAACCTGGAGGTGGGATCTATGTCCCATATTTGGTGGGGGTGCGCAGTCTTGCAACCGTTTTGGAGAAAGGTCCTTCAGGCCATCTCAGACTGTTGTGGAATTTCTATCTCGAATAGTCCGGAGGCAGTTTTATTATTCATGACTCCCTTGTCGCAATCCTCTTACAAGAAATCTTTAACGAGACATCTCCTACAGGCGGCGAAGACTGTGATTCCCCGCCGCTGGCGTCAGTCTGTTCCTCCATCTGTTACTGAATGGGTGGAGGAAATATCCTCCATTCAATATATGGAGGAGCTAATTGCTCAGTCCCCAGAAGAAGTCATTAGAGTCCTGCGTACATGGAGCCTATGGACCGCCTACCAATCCTCCCCGGAATTTTAGTCCCTCCTGAGATAGGTGGGATCTTCTTTTTAGCCTGTCATTCCCTGTATATTAGGGGCCCTAGCTGCCTCCTATCAGGCCCTTGGTCGTTGTGGTTTTTGTAGAAAAGACCCTCCCGTTCTGCAGTTATTGGCATGATGTTTTGCGCCTCTCCGGCGCCCGGCGGTGCTGAACTCTTTCCCTCCCTTCCTTTCCTGTTTCTTTTTTGTTTTATGGTTATGGTAATTTCAAGACCACTTAGGTATGGCGATGCGCAGCCCTCTACCCTGTTATGGGGTGCGGGGTTAGTTTATCTCCGATTTCCGACTATGAGAATACAATTTGTTCTGGAGTCGGCTCCACATCAGTGGTCTCAGCAGGGAAGGCCTACATGTCGATGCGACTTTCATAGTCCTGTTTCTCGTACCGACATTGTAGTGCCTCTGTTCATTTTATACCTGTATGTTTGTTGTAGGTTTTTGGAAAAAATTTTCAATTACAACTTATTATTAGTGAAAAGCCTGTCAGGTTTTATAACCAGGTTTTAATACTTCCCAATCACATTTGGGGCTTAAAGCTGGTTTTGTTCATTCCTCTTCTTAAAGTGGCTGCATTTTCTAATTTCATCCAGCATAAGCCAAATATCGGCATACCACTACTCCCTCATGTGTATTCCATTCACTGTTACACCATGGCTCTTACTAGGAACCGATGCTGGTCCTATACCTGCCATTCTCTTTTATTCCCACACTTATGCACGGCAGGTCGGCTTTGGTGGGCATGGGTTCGGTGATCTAGCTGTTCCTTTTTGCATTTTCTTACTTCATCACCTCTGCTCCCCCTGTGGAGCCAAGAGTGGACTTTTGGTCGCAGTACCCTTGCCCCTTTGGCTGCAGACAGGGTCGCCGATAGGGCAGTACAACCGGTACTGCTGTACCGGGCCCGGGCGGTCTGAGAGGCCAGGGGGGGGGGCCCGCCGCCGTCGCCGGCAGGCCCCGCCCCCTTACTTCACAGAGGCCCTCTCTTAATTGTATGCACGTCCGTGCGACGCGCATACAATTAAGATGAACGGCGGAGCAGGGAGAGCTGTGCGCTCCCTGCCCCTGCCGTACCTAGCTCTGCAGGCGGCGCGGCGGAAGTGACGTCATTGCGCCGCCTGCCGAGCTATCTGTTCTCAGCCGGGAGGTGACGGCGACGCCGGGGGAGCGCGGCCAGGTAAGTAATTAGCTATGAGGGGCCTTACAACTAAAGGATGGGGCCCTGCACTATTGGAGGGGCCCTACCACTAAACGAGGGGCCCTACACTACTGACGGGGCCCTACAACTAAAGGATGGGGCCCTGCACTATTGGAGGGGCCCTACCACTATACGAGGGGCTCTGCACTATTGACGGGGCCCTACAACTAAAGGAGGGGCCCTGCACTATTGGAGGGGGCCCTGCACTATTGGAGGGGGCCCTACAACTAAAGGAGGGGCCCTGCACTATTGGAGGGGCCCTGCGCTATTGGAGGGGCCCTGCGCTATTGGAGGGGCCCTACAAGTAAAGGAGTGGGCCCTAAAAGTAAAGGATGGGGCCCTGCACTAAATGAGGGGCTCTGCACTAAAGGAGGAGGCCCTAGATCTAAAGGAGGGGGCCCTGCACTAAAGGAGGGGGCCCTACAACTAAAGGAGGGGACCCTGCCCTAAAGAAGGGGGCTCTACAACTAAAGGGTGGGCCCTACACTAAAGGAGAGGGCCCTACAACTAAAGAATGGGCCCTATAAAGGAGGGGCTCTACACTAAAGGAGGGGGCCCTATAACTAAAGGAGGAGCTCTACACTAAAGGAGGGGGCCCTACAACTAAAGGAGAGGCCCTACAACTAAAGGAGAGGCCCTACAACTAAATGAGGGGCCCCACAACTAAAGGAGGGGGCCCTACAATAAAAGGATGGGCCCTACAATAAAAGGATGGGCCCTACAACTAAAGGAGGGGGCCCTACAATAAAAGGATGGGCCCTACAACTAAAGGATGGGCCCTACAACTAAAGGATGGGCCCTACAATAAAAGGATGGGCCCTACAACTAAAGGAGGGGGCCCTACAATAAAAGGATGGGCCCTACAACTAAAGGATAGGCCCTACACTAAAGGATGGGGCTCTATAACTACCGGAGGGACTCAAAAACTCCAGGGGGCCCTACGCTGCCTACACCGGGCTCTACGCTACCTATCTACCTAAGCTACCGCCCAGGGGCCCCATTTTACCAATATACTGCCTGGGGGGGGGGTCATAATTACGGGAGGGAAATTATTAGCATTTGGGCCATTATAGATGGGGAGTTTGTACCTAGGGGGAGGGGGCACTCGGTTGGGAAAATGATAAAAAAATAAGGAGTCTCAGGTGCTTGTGTTATAAATTCTACAGGGACGAGTGGTGGACGGAGGAAGTCATCATGGAGGTCTGGACCGAATAGAGAAGAAAGAGAAAGTGAACGACTCATCAGACAGACGTTACCTATGAGGCCCTAAATGTAAGTAAACTATTTGCAAACTTATTACCACTATACTGTCCCTGTATGGAGGAAATGTTGGTCTTGATGTAATGGTTTTATTCAGTAACATATGGCGGTATTATTCAGTATTGTTATGTTGGAGATATGTGGTAATGATGTGGCGATATTATTAGGTGCTTGTATATTGTTGTTGTTTTATGATACTGGTCTTGGTATGCTGATTTGGTCAGTAACACTATGTTGGTGCTAGTCAGCATATGGTAGTGATAGGTAGCGGTATTATTTAGTATTTGTATATTGTTGCTTGGCAATATTGGTCTGGCTATACTGGTTTGGTCAGTAACATTATAGTGGTGACATGTGGCGGTATTTGCTGGACCTCGTATATGAACTGACCTACAAAATATAGATAAAGTGTACCTTGTATAATCCAGAAAGAACTAAATCCAAAAACAATGGTGCAATTGCATTTTTTTTTCCTTGTGACCCCAGAAACCATTTTTTCTTTTTCCAGGGTGGTGATGGTTGTGGGCTGGGAGATGGGTGGGGCTCTGTCGGGACGGCCGGGGATGGGGGGTGTAGCGGGGGGTTGGGTCGGCCGGAGGGCAGAGCCAGGGACAGAGTGGAGGGGGGGCCCAAATGCTCCAGCTGTATGGGGCCCGAAAAATTTCTGATGGCGGCCCTGGCTGCAGAATCAGCTTTTTTGCCACGATGTCCGCCTGGTCAAGCATCTCATGCCCCTTTGGAGCATCACTGTGAATTTGTTATGGCTTGTTTTTTTTTTTGTTTTTTTTCTTAGTATGTTTTTTACGTGCTTTTTTAACATGCCTTACTTAGATTACGCCAGGCTTTGCTCGGCTTGTGTTCATTCGCACTTATGTTTATCATTTTCTTTTTTTTTTATGCTTTGTGTGTTACTTGTAATGTTTATAAGAAATTAATAAAAATTTAAATTTGAAAAAAAAAAAAATTGATATGAAGATTCACTCGACGCACAATGGACTTAAGATCCAATACCCCACAAAATCAGAAATAGAACGTTAAGAGAAGCAGTCTCTGAGACAAGCTGTGACACCCCCCAAAAATTGCTGTATAAAAAAGAGTTCTTTAGTAAGAGATATCATTAGCATCCGTGGCAGCACCTTCCCTAATCAGTACAGTGAGAGCGGTATGAGCTCCCAGCGTCACGCCAGGACTTATATAGTGCGGTGACGTCACAGAATCCCGCCGGTCTCTGATTGGCTTCATCTCTGCAAATGTCATGTAGGCTATGCCCTTCTTCCTCGCAGAGTTCTTTGCCCCATGTAACGCCATGTGCTCGCAGCCATTTTATCAATCAAAAGCACACTTCGTTCACGCGAATTACCCCAAACTTCGACTTCGTTCCGAACCGAAGTTTTCCTGAAATTCTAAACGAATTCCACTTCGTTAGAATCAATTCGCCCATCTCTAATAACCACACCTTATCTCCCGGGGAAAAAACTGGGGGTTACTCGTTCGCTTATCTGCCTGAGTCTTTGTGCGTGCCGAATAGTGTTGAGCGATTTTTATCGACAAAGTTGAAATCGGCAAGGTTTTTATGGTGATCGAAATTTCCAGATCATACGATAATTAAGGTTAAAATCTGTGCATCATCTATTAAGATCGCGCCTTTTTCGGCGCTTCCTGTAATTTTGGCGGCCAGCAAATGAGATTACAGAATAGAGCAGGGTGAGATGTGTGTGCGACGTCATGACTGGGATGTGTATGGTTGCGATTGGCTGGAAAAATCACATGACCTCGTTTTACATAGAACAGCGTTTCCTGTTTCAGCCTCAGTGTCTCTCAGCGTCTCATAGGGATAGGACCTGCGTTCTGCCTGTGGCCAAACAGCTCAGCGAAATTAGTCTATTTCTGCACAGAGAAACCTCTACTATTAGCTGTGATCCTTCCAATATAGTTAGATTAGGGTTTTGAACATTTTATGTAGTTAGCTAGAGAATTTTAAAGCAGAATCTACCACTGTAAATTCACGGTGGTGGGGAGCGGGGGGGGGGGGGGGGGCCAGCGGGCGAACACAGACAAGCTCTATCTATAAAGAACACTGGATAAAGTTCACCAAGACTTAGTGTGAATGTAGTG
>JAODAL010031278.1:0-48671 GCA_025379985.1 Phyllomedusa bahiana
AATGTCTATACGGGCCTTCTTTCGGTTGGTGCATACACTGTCATTGGTGGCACCAGTGGTTTAAAACACACCTGAGTGGTGAATTCAGTCGGTCCCATCTGTCTAGCGTTTGAGAATTTCCCTCCGGTGACTCTTGTTGACTGTCGCCGAGGGATTAAAGTGGTTTTTCCGGCTAACATCCTCGTTGTGCAAGTGACCAATGATGATAAAAGAAATTAGTCCCGTGGTTACAGTTCTCTGCCCTTTCCATGGAATGGCTCCATCAGCCTCATCACTAGTTTCGACCAGTCTCTCTACCCGACGACTGGGGTCGCTTGCCAAGAAAAAAAATGGTACTGACATGTACAGATGTACTATTGATTTCAAGTCGTCAAACCACCCAAAACTTGAATGCCAAACATTGTCTGGTTTTGTTAGCAATGGTATTGCAGAAAACAGCAGCGAGTCTTTGACGGGAAAAAGCTGTTCATCAATAGTGATTTGACGACCAGGGTTTTAGATGCGATTGCCAGTTGTGGTGACAAAGGACGATCTCCACAACATCGTGAGGATTGCAGCACTTATCGGTCTCGACTCGCTCACTGCGTGATGAACATTCACGAAAGCGAAGGTTATGCATGAGTGTCTTTGAAGCGTTGTCGGAGTCATAGTGCAATGATCCTTGGTGGTTGTCCAGTTTTTGCTGGCCAGCTTTCAAGTAGTGGATGGAACCTTGTCACCCCCCCGCGAAGCAAAATCTAATTAGAAATAATTTCCCATATAAGTTCCGGGAGACCTCCATGAACCAATCCACTCTCACCGATTGAAACATGCGATGTTGATAGTCCATCTTGAATGCTACGAAGCATGTCCAAGACACTGATAAAACAGAGGAAGCTCTGAAGGCGACTCCGCGGACACTTGCGTCTGGCCTTAGCACTTGGGCTCTCCATCTGTAGGTTACGGTTGTTCTATTGGATTGAAATGGAGACCGTTTCCACCACTTCTACTCCGCCACACTGTGCCATCTTTTGCGGTCCTCAGACTGCTCACTCGCCCAACGCGATGCTACTCTTTTTTGGTAGAGGAGGAAGTCTCCCTCGCTGCAAGATGAAATAAATTTCAAAATCAACGATTTTGTTTTGGTTCTAATAAAAAAAGCGAATAGTCAGAAATAAAAATCGTATAATGTTGAAAAATCTGAACCTGAAGACAGCACATAGTCCCCGAATTCCATGTTGAAGAACTATGGCGAACATGTATGAAGCTTCGCCGGGTTCGGGACGCGCCTTTTTCCCGCAAGTTATCCGCCGATAATCTCCTCCGCCTATTTATGTCGGCGCCGTGGCGAAAGGCCTGCCTCACATAACATCCTATGTAAAGCTCGGCCTCCAGCCTCGCCAGGTGTGTAGGCGCATAGTGCGGGACTTAAGGCGCAAGTGCGGGCGCTGTTCCTGAGATGTCGTCGCCAGAGGTAGTGACGGTGCCATCCATGGCGGGAAAAAGTCCGCCTGCGCCTCGCCAGTGTAGTTAGGCCAGTGCGGGGACTTCGAGGAGCTGCAGTGCGGCACTTCCTAGCGCCGAAGAATTCCGCCGTCCGAAGGGAGGTCAAATCATACATGCGGGGGAAAAGTTCCCTGCCCTCGCCAGTGTGATGGGGGCACATTGCGAGGACATGGGCGCAGTGCGGGACTTAGGCGTTCTGTGTTGGACTGCGCACGAAAAATCTATCCGATATGGAAACAGGCTGAAAACAAGCGAAAAACTCATTCACATGTCTCGGTGCAGAGTATGAATCAAAAAACTCTGCCCTAACTAAAGGCGTTAAACATCTCAGAAAAGAGCTAAAACGCTCAAGAAATAAAAAATACATTAACAAAAATCGACTGTTCCAAATATCCTAATTCGAAAGAATTAGATATTGGAATTGCCGGGAACATACAGTAATATATCAAATTCTGAACAGGCTATCTCATTGGTCGGAGCAGAAACCGTCCAATAGAATAGGAGTCGACAGTGAACCATTAAAACCTATGGAGAACTATCTTGACCAATCAGAATCAAAGGCGGGACAGTTTCAAAATACAGATAAAAAATGCAGAAAAGCATCTGATTGCTGAGCAACCGAGTGCTTATGGCAACTCTTCGCAATCAGAATAGGAGCGACAGAAGACCCATTAAAACCTATAGGAGAACTATTGACACAATCAAATTCAAGATGCGGGACCGTTTCAATATAACAGTAAAAATCGCAGAATAAGAGCTGATTGGTTGAAGTATCGAGAGGGCTTGGCTATCCCAGCAATCAAGCAGCTGAGCTACTTCTCCCATATGTTAGATCTATGGAGAGAACGGCGCCATCTGCAACTCGGCCTCTCAGCGTCCGTGCGTCATGGAGTATGAATAGTAAAAAAATCATTTTTAATAAGGTGTAAAAAATATTATCTTGATAAAAGAGCTGAAACCTTCTATAAACATACATTAATTAAATCCGCTAACAACGCATTTGTCGCCGAGACCGACGCAACATAAGGAAATGGTTCTAGAGAATTGCCGAGAAATACAGTAATTCAAATTGTTAAGCTCTTCTCATTGGTCGGCATAAACGATCCAACAGAATAGGAGCGACAGGTCCCCATTAAAACCTATGGAGAACACTGACCAATCAAATAGAGCGACAAAGACCCATTATAACCAATGATAAGTTTGAACCAATCACAATCAAAGGCGGACATTTCAAATACCTGTAAAAATGCATAAAAGATCTGATATGGCTGAGCTAGCGTGGCTTGCCAATCCCAGCCAAACAGAGCGCAGATCTACTTCTCCATTTGTATTTCTATTGAGATGATTGTGAGCAATGCCAATCTCGGGCGCATCAGCGCGTCGGTTGCGGTCATGGAGTATGAATATAGAGCAAAAATCAATTTTTATCTTAAAGTGAAAAACATTGTCAGATAAAGAGCTAAAAACCCTCTGTAAAAATAAAATTCAATCCTTAAATCCCGAACAAGCGGCGTATGATCCGCCTATAGACCAGGCGCAACATAGGGAATTCGCAATAGAGAGAATCGCCGGAAAATACAGTACTTCAAATTGCTTTAAGCTCTATCGTTCTTTGGACTTAATACAATAAACCATGCCACAATCAAATATAAGCGCAGTGGCCCAATATATGAACGCTAAGGAGGAGAACTTGACCAATCAGAATAATGGAGCGCACAGGGACCCATTCTAACCTAGGAGAAAAATGTGACCAATCTATTCATAAGGCGGGACAGTTTCAATACAAGTAAAAAATGCAAAACGAGCTTCGATTGGTTGAGCTGAGCGGGGGCTCGATCCAGCTTAGCCAATCAGAGCGCGAGCTAGCTTTTACATCATAGAGTTCTATGGGGAAAAGAAATTGCCGATCAAGCTCAAGTGATTGGGCTAAAGTTAAAAGAGGCCCGTATTATTTGGACCAATTGGGTAGAGACTGAGCGACCGCTCTAAAGGGTTTTCCCTAATGCACAATCTGAAATATAAACTGACTACATGAGCCGAAATCAAATATAAGACAACCAGAAGTTTGGTCCCGATGTGTATTTTAAAAATGATAATAAAATGGGGGTAACGGAAAAAAAAATATATACATCAATCAAATCATGTTTAGTTTAACCTTTATTTTCGTTGCACTCCAAACTAATATGATCCTTGGATAACGAAAAAAAATGAAATAAACATCTGATTCTATTGACAATTAATATTTTTTTTTCGTTACCACCCATATTATTATCATTTTATATACACAACGGGAACACACTTCTAGTAGTCTTATCATTTATTTCGGCATGTACTGTTTTATTTCCAGATTGCGTTAGAAAACCCTAGGAGCGTCGCTCGCTCTCCATTGTCCAAATAAACAGCGCCTCTTTTAACTTAGCCAATCACAGAGCTTGGCTCGGAATTCTTCTTTTTCCCATAGCCGCCGACTAAAATGAGAAAAGTAGCGCTACGCGCTCATGATTGGCTAAGTCTACGAGCCCCCGCTAATCTCACCATCAGCTCTTTTTCTGCCTTTTACTGTATTTTGAACTGTCTACCCTCCTTTGAATATGATTGGTCAATTGTTTCTCCCTATGGTTATAATGTGGTCCCTGTCGCTTCCTATTACCTGACTGGTCAATTTCTCCTCCATATGGATATAATGGTACCACTCGCTCGCTCCTATCTGATTGGCTGTTATTCAGACCAATCGAGAGAGATTAAATCGAAATAGTTGAATTTACCTGGTAATTTCCCGGCGAGTCTCTCTATTGCAATTCCCTATTTAGCGCCGGTACTCGCGACAAACGCGTTGTACGGGTTTTAACGGGATTTATTTTTACAGAATAGATTCAAGCTCTTTATCTGATAATGTTTTACACTTAAATCCAAATGATTTTTTTATTAATATTCATGCCGCACGGCGCGAGCCGCCAGATTTCAGTGCGCGCGTCCTCTTAGACTAAAATGGGAGTAGTAGCGCGCCATCTGATTTGGCTGGGATAGCCAAGCCACCGCTAGCTCAGCCAATCAGCTCTTTTCAGTATTTTGAACTGTCCCGCCTTCGGATATTGATTGTTCAAAACTTCTCCATTAGAATATAAGGGTCTTGATGGCTCCTATTCTGATTGGTCTATAGTTCTCCATAGGTATTAAATGGGACACTTTCGCTCCTTTCTGATTGGCTAGTTTATTGCCGCGACCAAAGAGAGTGCTTAAACAATTTGAATACTGTATTTTCCCTGCAATTCCAGTTTCTATTGCAATTCCATATGGTACGCCGTCTTGTCGACAAACCGCAGTTGTTAGGGATTTAAGTGCTTTACTTTTTACAGACGGTTTCAGCGCTTTATCTAGTAATGTTTTTAACACTTAATAAAATTTATTTTTTTATATCATTCTCCAAGTCGCCGCGCTGAGCCCCGAGATGCAATTAGCGCCCATCCTCACCATAGACAACAATGGGAGAAGTAGCCGTCGCTCTGATTGGCTGGGACAGCCAAGCCCCGCCGCATTAACCAATCAGCTCTTGTCTGCCTTTTCTTTAACACTAGATAATTTTGAACTGTCCCGCCTTGGATTTTGATTGTTTCAAAATTCTACATAGGCTATAAAGGGTCCTTTGTCCTCCTATTCAGATTGAGCCGGATAGCCAAGCCCCCGCTAGCGATCAACCAATCAGCTCTTAATCTGCCGATTTTTACTAGTATTTTGAACTGTCCCGCTGCGATGAATCTGAATTGGTCAAATCGTCTCTCACATATGTTTTTAATGGTTCACTGTCGCTCTTCATGAACTGGTCCCCTTCTGATTTGGGCCAGGATTTATGGCCAGACCAGATTGAGAAATAGCTTTTCAGAATTTCTGAAATTACTGTATTTTCCCGGCAATTCCAATTATCCCGATTTTCTGATAATAGCGCCGTTCTAGATTTTTGGAAAGTGAATTTATTTTTTTTTAATGTTTTTTTTTGCAGGTTCCAGCTCTTTTTTATCTGACACTGTATGTCCGTTTATAAAGGCGATTTTTTCGGATTCTCATACTCCTGCTGCCGGAGCAAGCGCTGAGTACATCTTCGTCAAGAATGTTCTATCTGCTCCTCGCATGTTCCGATTCTGCTTCACATCGGCCGCCGCCGAAGCATTTAGACCAAAAATAAACTATGTCTGGCTCTGTCAAGCTGCCGAGCAGTCTGCATTGCGCCGCACTTATGCTTGGACTCGCGACGTCGAGTACAATGGCGCTCTGATTATACAAGGCGCCCGCGTCCACGCCCCTAATCGCTACCCCGCGCCCACTAATATACAACCAGCTGACACCACTGCCCACACCCCTTCATGCGAGTCGCAGCTGAAAGTGGTGTACCTGCGCCTAACACCGCTATCCACTCTTGTCGTCGTACAATAGGGATTCGGGCCGAGGCGCAGTATACTTTCAAAAAACATCGATAAGCCCCAGTTCGTCAACATGACGCCATATATGTCTTACCATCCAGAGTCAAAAGGGTAGGAGTTGCTCAATAGAACAGTTCCATCGCGCTGTAGCAATGGTTGTGCCTTCCTCTGCATTATTGTTATCTTGTGTCACAAACGTACGGTGAAGCAGTTCACCCTAATTTATCGCCCCACATCACAAAAGACTACATGCATAAGTTGTCTAAGGTGTTATATGTTTATGCCAATTCCCACATAACAAAGCACTGGGGGGTGGACAGTCCCACACTCAGTCGATCAGCTTACCTCTCTCTATGTTTACACTCTCTTTACAAAGACCGAAGGTGGATCAACACAATTGCCCCCT
Organism: Phyllomedusa bahiana; assembly: GCA_025379985.1. Classification (NCBI taxonomy): domain Eukaryota; kingdom Metazoa; phylum Chordata; class Amphibia; order Anura; family Hylidae; genus Phyllomedusa; species Phyllomedusa bahiana. The sequence continues at coordinate 6,307 of JAODAL010031278.1, forward strand.
GCAGATTCCTCAACAAAAGGCCACTTTTGCAAAGTGCAAGAAGCTAATTGGAGCCATCAAGTTGTTCCTGTTTGACTAAGGGTTCATTTGACCCTCTTTCCAGACTTCAAGGGGGAGCTCGAATAAGTTTCTGGGGACTTCGAGTGGTAAAATTTAAGCTATTGAGAACATGGCTAGACAAGTAGAGGAGAGGAAAGAAGAAATAAGGGGCGTAGGCTGGAGCTAGATGTAAGAGACAAGCACTCTTTACAAGCCTCTGACAACACACCAAGTGAGCGCATATTCTTCAGTGCTGCAGGACCCATCAAGCCTTCTATCGTTATGGATCAGTTCCCTGGTTAATCCCAGAACTTAATGAGTGGCTCCAATCTGTTCTATTAGTTGGTTAACACTCCCAGCATTTCCAACTGGTTTTACCTCCTCTTCTCACAGTTAAGGGCCACAATGTCATCATCTTCCTCATCAGTCCAACCTGAAGCACACAAGGGCCAAATGTCACACAATAAACAGACCGCTTTAGATAATCTAAATTCCGAAGAGCTCTTTGATGACACAATGCGGTTGGGGTCAGAAGGCATTTCAAAAGATCAAGCAGTCAAAGAGGATGATTTTGTCTGCTCTGACATCCAATCACTGATGCTCTCAGAGGAGAAGGAGGAAGCTGGTCTGTCAGCAGAAGTACTGAATGGTAAGAGGCGCCTCACTGTGCCTTTGGCTTCTACCCCACAGCTTGAGAATGTAGACTGTCAGGAAGAGGAAGTCACCTGTGATGATGTTGACATTGTGTATCGAACGTGGTCTTTTGAGCAACAGCTGGCAATGCGGACATCATGGGACGGAGACAAGGAATGATTTGGGTTAAGGTGTCAGTGTTGTGGTAAAGCCCTCAGACAAAGGCTGAGGCGCGTTGCACAAGTCCGCTACATTACTCCGCCAGCCACTGTATAGATGGGTGACAGCAGTATCACCGGTACAAGTTTTTCACAATTAAAGAGGGTCCCAGGACCTGGAGCATGGGCCATTTCAATTAAAGCCCCAGATTTGCCGACTGAACGTCATATTATGCCCGGATTTTCTACAATGCGTCAGTAGATAAAAGTAAATAAAGGACAGTTTAGGCACCACAGAGCATGAAACAGTCACAGATAAAGTAAATCATGAATGTGGCTGTTGAACAAGTCCACTTGAAGAAAAAAGGCCACAAATGTCCGAGTGCTTCCAACCACCATGATATCCTATTGCCTTTCTCTCCTCCCTACACTATCCAAGTCCCTATCAAGCCTCTGATTCTGCCGCGATGTTCCAGAGTCAGCATGAGCAAAAACACTATGCCCAACCCCAATACCATGTCGTACCAATTCCACCAGCAACACCGCCCCCTACACCTTCCCCTTCCACCGTCTGACCTGTCACGCCATACAGCAGCCAGTCCAGCAGTCGGACTATCTGTTGTCCCAGTTGTGGATCAAGAGAAATGCTTCAACACCCACCAGCCATCACCAAAATCCGAAACCTGAAGACCTAACACGTGTCATGTTCTAGCCATGCAGAGAAAATGTTCTTTGCCTTTACGTCTGGTGGGACACAGATGAATAACCATTTTCACTGCCCTTTCATGCCCACCCCATAAAAGATGCCATGCATCCTTTAAGTATCAGGAAGCTGTCCCTGTTGCAGAAGAGGATCTCCAGTACGTTAGTGGCTTGCATCTGTGTCCACCATAGTCCATCTCACTACATGACACATGGACTTAGCAAGTACTGTTCATGAACGTAATATCACACTAGACTGCCTACTGGGTGACTTTGGTGCGGATGACGAGTGCCCCACTGGTGTGAGTGGTCTGGTAGGTACTGACACTGTTCCACACTGCAGGGATGTTTGCCGAGATCCAGATACCCACCTTTTACGGGTAGCATCACATGCCAAAAGAAACTCGTTCAACCGTTCTCAAATTAAAATTTGTCTTGGAGAGTCGTCAACACATCACAGGTCAAGAGCTGTGGATGCACGTGCTCCACTAAATCAGGACCAGCCAGATGGCTGTGTGCAAAAACCTGGAGCCAGGCAAGTGGTGTGCGACAACTGTAGAAATACTCCATGCTGGCCCTTATGATTAGGAGACTTACGGACATACGCCTTGGTTTGTGCAGAAATTTACTCAAGTGCTAACCTCAGGACTTTGAACTGTCGAACGCAGACAAAAGGCTCGAGGTCCTTAAGTTCACACTAACTGGGTTACACACCCTCTTCGGCGTATGACTACACGTTGCAGACGTGATCTGGGCTCCGCCGCGTTCAACCGTCTCCATTCGGTTGACGTGGCAACATGTCTGGAATTCCAAACCCTCTCACAAGAGCTCCAGCGATTGTTGCAAGCATAGAATGCACCATTTATGCAAGGATTAAATGTCACATGGCCTGACTAATCTTAGTCGTGTTGTAGACCCAGTAGAGAAATGGAGCCCGTAAGTTTTTCTACACCATCCTTGGCAGTTTTGAAGAGGCCACCAAAATGGTCAGTCAGGACGATAGCATTGTCAGCATGACCATTGTGGTTATATTTTCACTGGAACCAGCGTTAGGGACTCTGCGGCAGCAGGTCTCAGCTATGATGGAGGAAGAGGAGGAGGAGCTGGACACAGAGTCCTAACACTGTGCCAGAGGACATAAGTAGATGGCCAGACTGTTTCACAATGTATAGATCCTTTTATGGCGGTGGATCGAGGCCGGGGGCAGGATGCAAGTTCAGCACACAGAGAAAGAGAACAGCATGAAGGCTACCAGGGCTCTGGTAGAAGATCCGATTACCCTTACAATGGTAGAATCGGTTGGACACATATTACAGAGATGGAGGAGAAGGAGGAGGAGAAGAGAGTAGACGATCCCTTTAGTGACCGCGCTCGACCCTGATGCTTGTGATCATCCCGGGCTAGGCATTTCTCACACATGAGTGCTTGTATGCTATACAATGGCTGATTAACATGATTCACGTATCACGGCAATAAAAATGAACAGCCGGATTACTGGGAAGGCCACCCTCCTTGATGCCACTTCACAAGACAAAAGTGACAATTTTCCTTTCCACCCACAAAAGCGTTGGAACAAAGAATAGCAGGATTTTGAGACATGCGTGTTTCATTGACCAACTCAAAACATCTTTTGCGTTTTTTTCACATTCTAATGTCACGGTGGAACAACGTCAGCAATGCGCCAGTAGTAGAATGGCGAGTAGTCGCAGCAGGCAGTGTGGCAGAACCCTATTGGCTGACATTTGGCAATGTCTACCACTTCACCAACGCCTTAAAGGCAGAGCAGCAAATTGCTAGACACACACAGATGACCACCTTAATGAACAAGGTCCGAAAGACTACCTGCGTCTCAACACAAGAAGTTTTAGGACCACTACTGACCCATTCACTTCTAAGGTGTCCCCAAACTGGAATAAATGGCCTATCCATAGAAGTTTTCTAATCTTGCCCCAACAGCCCGCGTTATCCACGTAACGTCACATTCACACACTGAGGCGCGAAGATCACTGACAAACACAATCCGTCATTCCCTGACAATGAGGATTGTTTCTGAGACATTTACTCAAAATGAATCAAGTGTGTATCTCTGATATTTTATTGCCCCGGTTCCCAATGGTCACTGGCTTAGCAAACTAGTAGCACGCTTTTCTTGACAAAGTGTAAATAGCACATTCCATCAGTCGCATCCTATTACGCTGCATCAGATCATTCAACATTCATCACCAGGTCCAACTATTAAGTATTAAAGCGTTTCAGGCCGTCATATAGCCAAATCAACATGGGCCCGCCCCATTACAAGTTCCTGATATGTTAACACAATATTTTGGGCACCCTTGTTCTTTTTGATTCTAAGGCCTCTGACAGGTAAGTATTGTCCTACTAAGCCTTAATGGAATCCCGCTAGTGTAACGAGCCGATAGTGGCCCTGCATCCTAAGGTGGTCCCAAAAGCCCCATTTGACAAATAAGATAACACCATGCAAGGCACAAAGCACGATGGAAACTTGCTGCCACTGGTGCCACACTAGAGTGCAGTTCACCTTTGGGGACCGTTAATCAAAAAACGGGGCTCACTGATAATTTACTATAAATAAGAAACTAGTAATAGGTTCTGGGAGCCCCATTTGAATTTAGCTACATGGGGTCCTGAAACAGTTAATAGATGACAGATGTCAGCCCAGGCCAAACACCATTGCACCCCTAAGAACCTACAAGTCCTGCGATTTTTGAACCTCATGTTGACCCCCTGGGATTCTCTTGCTGCCGTGACAGACCATATATCCCATGTTCATGGGCCCTGGTGTGTAAAAAATATGAAACTGGAGTGCTCCGCCGTTTAATCAATGTTCTATTTTCTAAATACCAGTGTCTCTCATATATGTTCAATAGGGCTCTGTCATCAGCTGCGTATCACTGCGCACACACACCTATAAGCTACAAACTGTCCTCATCTTTTCCAGTTAGCCATTGAAGAGAAAAGGAATTTTTTTATAGCCTTCTCTATTTTGTTATTCGTGACTTCTTACAGCCAACAATTTTCTCTCACTCAAGTTGTTCCCACATATCGAGTTACCAACACTCTTCTGCAGTGCTAAATACAGCGTTCTCCTCACCTGTATGGTATAAACAAATTAACCTGAAATATCTTCTCTTCCATTGAATTAACGATGGATTCAAAGCTTCTAGAGTTTGACCTCGAAACTGGCGAACCTAGACTTCTCAAAGTTCGCGGTTCGACTCTTTTTAGGGCTTGCTCAATCACTAATCCCTTACTAGCCTGTATTAAATGTCAAAACCACCATACCTGGCCCTGAGTGTTGATATCACAGACAATGCTAAGGCCTTTTTTAGGCGTCCAGGTTGTTATGAAAGCCATTGGAAACTGCATCATGCAGTTGGGTGAGAATAGAAACAAAGGGAGCTCCCTCCCTCTGTTTTTCTGTTAGATGCATGATCACAATGGACATCTAAAGGGGTTAAATGGCCACAAATGGAGTAAACTCTGGTCCTTGCAGATAGAGCATGAAGCCAGCTGTTATATAGCTGGTTCCATGCGCCGATTAGTGGCAGCACTGTTTTTGAGTCTGCACATTATCCAGTGACATAGCCCAATCTGATCATGGTCTTGTGGAGATCACAACACCTTCCCAAAAATTTACCCACTGCCATAAAAATAACTAATTCTTTCTAGTCAATATTATAGCTTAAAGCCAGCTATAATATAGCTGGTTCCACGTGTCAATCATGCAGACTCTGCTTGTCAGTCTGCACGATTTCCTGGAAATATCAATCCATTTATTTGGGGGAACACCTTTCTATAAATGGACCCACTTCCAAAAAATAGTTCCTTCTAGTTAAAGTCTGTTAGTATCATCACTATCACTAAATGGACGTTCAGAATAAGCAACAGAGAAACCAAGCAAGTTTTCAATTTGGATTGTCATTTGCCAAGCTGTCTTTTTCACTATCTCCCTATCTTTGTTTTCTGTACAAACAGTTTCCCCAGTCTGGGTCGGATTCCTCCACCAATAATTTCATTGTTCTGACAGCTCTACAAATTAACATTCTGCTCGTCTGCCCCCCCCCCCCCCCTGGTCGAATCCTGCAAGTGTGCATCTCCTGCCTCTCTCACTCAGAATAAGGGGCCACAACATTTCACTCTATACACAGACTAGCACCCCATTGAGCACTGTGGCTGCGTCTAACACAATCAGAAAACAGCAGAATATGTGTAGCCTCTGTGCCTAAATGCTCCTGCGGTGTAAGGGGCCATGCGAGCAACATTTCACTCTGCATCAGCCACCGACTCCTCAGTGACACTAGGCAAAGCTGCTTCTATAATCAACAAAACAGCATGAATTGTGCCTTGTTTTGCCTAATGATTCCTAGCATAGAATGGAGAAGATCTGTGCTCTGTGAGTTCATAAAGACTGGAATACAACTGTAACGAAACCTCCATCCAATATAGGAGAAGAGATCAGTGCGTCTGAGTTCCAAGAAGGCTGTCTAGACTGAATCAGGCTAGTGGTATATAAAAAGTATCTTACAAAAAGAGACTCTCAAAAGTAGAAAGAACGAAACAGTGACATGTGGAGTGCGGTGGGGTGTTTGGAACACACTGACATCAGGAGAGAGCAGGAACAGTGAAGAGGCGGAGGATGAATATCAACTCCCCAACAGTTAAGAAAACACCAGCTAGGGGGCTTAGAAATTCCCCTGGTTTTTCAGGAACAGAGAAATAAAAAGCTGACAAGATCAACAGCCAGAACTGATTAACGCGATACATCCCCTTTAATTAAAACACACGGAGAGCATAAACATGACCCTAATATCATTCTGAGATAATAAATGAACGAGCCATTTCAAATTGAATTGATATGTAACAAAATGTTGAGGCATGAATTTAGAATTTACTTTCAAATAATTGTTATTCTTTGACCTGTATACATACTTAATGCTAAGACTAGGGTGTCATAGGAGTTAGCTTTGCGGGGATGCTCTTTTTGTGGGGAGAGAGAGGGTGCACAGCAGCGTAAGGGCAAGAGATACTTTTATATATCCAAAACATCAATTACCACTTCACCACACTTATCTGGTGACTAGCAAATCAGGTTGTGATTTAAGATGGGCGACATTTCTAACACAAAAATTAGCTATTAGGTGACTTTTGCCGAATTTTCCGACAAAATTCATTTCGGTCTCGGAAATGCTTCGGACGAATGCGCGTTAAAAAACGTGCTATTTCACAGGCTGCACGGATCTGCAGGGTGCGCAGTAGAATGTTTGATACATGCTTATATATGCGAGGGAGATTGGTTTTGTGTCGTCCATTCAAACAATGCTGTGTTTTAGTATGACAAACACGCAGATGACTGCCTCCGCCCTTAGAATTGCATCAGTAATAACATTCCAGGCACATAAAGGGGGCAAGAACTGACCAAACAAACTGAAGCGGAAAGTAGGCCTGATAAAGTCCATGCAGCGAAAGCTGGGAAAAAAACAAGGCTGAGAGCTCATAGGCAACATCCATAGACAGCACTGTGGATGTTACAGGCAGCCACAGCAAAGAGAGGGAGCAAGTGGCAAAAAAGAGCAAAAGCATGAGGTCAGACAGTGCTCAACAATGACATTCTGGAGGTGGCAAAAACAGTACGTAGGCCACAGAGTGGCCCACCCAACAATAGACAGAAGTGTGGAGGGCACGTCATGCACCACAGCAGCAGCATGAGGTCGAGAACAGTGGCACAATGACAGAGTGATGTAATGTCACGCCGCAGCCACAGCATCAAGCATGAGGTCAGGCATGCAAATTCTAAACATTCTGGAGTGGCAAAAAACAGGAGTATGTCCACAGAGTTGCACAAGTCGACGAGAGCAGTTGAAGAACACGACAGCATCACCTTTTGACGCCAAAACAGCAGTACATAAGGTCAGACAGTGGCACAAACATACATTCTGGAGGTGGCAAAAACAGAAATATGCCACAAGAGGGGCACAAAGACACAGATGTGGAGTCACAGCATGCAGCCCCAGCAGCAGCATAGGTCAGGCAAGTGGGCACAATAACACAGTGTAGTACAGGTCACAGCACCAGCCTATCAGCAGCATGAGGTCAGACCGATTGCGGCACAGATGACATTCTGCGAGATGCAAAAACAGGAGTACACAGGGACCACAGAGTGAGCACAATGACATGAAGAGTGGAAGGCTTCTACAGCAGGCTGACCACAGCATCAGCATGCGGTTCAGACAGTGGCACAAAGACAGTGTTAGGTCACAGCGGCAGCCGCCACAGTATGGACATGATTCAGGCAGTGGCACAATGACATTCTGGAGGTGGCAAAACAGGAGTAGGTGTCCACAGAATTTGGTACAATAGACAACAGGTTTGGAGGTCACGGCAGCAGCCTCAGCAGCAGCATCAGGTCATAGAGAGTGGTCACAAAGACACAGTGTGGAGATCCCGGCATCCAATAGCATCCCAGCAGCATGAGGTCAGGAAGAGTGGCACTAAAACAACAGAGTGTGCGGAGGTTGGAGCACGAAACAGGATTAGGGCCACAGATGGCACAAATGACAGAGTGTGAGATCACGGCAGGCACCACACAGGCAGCATGGGGTCAGGTAGTGAGCACAAGACATTCTGGAGTGAGCAAAACAGTAGTAGGCCACAGAGTGGCACAGACAGAGAGTTGATGGTGACAAGCAGGAAGCACAGCATGAGGGTCAGAGAAATGGCCAACAATGACAGAGTCTGTTGGAGGTGACCGCACGCACAACAACAGCAAGCAGCAGCATGAGGTCAGAGAGTAAGCACAATGACACTGTGTGGTATATCAACGGCAACCAGAAACATGCAGCAGCAGCAGCAATGAGGACATAGAGTGGCAACATGACAGAGAGTGGAGGTGGATGGCAATAGCTGTCCCCTAGTAAAGATTGGTGGTTAGGCAGTATGGAGAAACTGGCAGAAGAGTGTGCACCAGGACGGGTGGCGGATCAAATATGGCTGAGGCAGTAGATTTTGAACCCATACTCAATTCTCAACAGTTTGGGTAGGCGTCAATGCTAATTTAGTCTGACGCCTAAGGGCATGTGTTGTGGAAATCCTGGCCGATCCACCGCCTGATCATCTGAACAAAGTCAGTCATTCCCACATTTTCCTCGTGGACCAAGGCGGGTTCTCTCCTTGTGGAAACGATGACCCTCGTTGCCACACTGAAACACCACGCTCTGATGCCACACTACTGGGTGGCCAGACCAGGCAGGACATGGCTTCATCCACTGCAAACTCGGCAAGTTACAGCCGCACATCTATTTTGGCTGCCCAAATTCCAGCGGATCTTCTGAACTGGGTGCGCAGAGTGCTGTCCAAGTATGCACGAACCTGTTGGTTCATGGTCAGCTCCTGTCCTCGCTGCTGCTGCTAGCAGCTGCGACTTGCCCTCTTCACTTGCAGGGTGAAGGAGCAGCTCCATCAGTTGACATCCAGACTTAGGTTGCTGCTGATGGACTGAGTACTTTACTGCTCCCATAAGCCCCCCACATTTCCCCAGCAGCCGCGGCAGTAATACGTGAGCCGACTGACTAACCCCCCGTCAGAACCTGACAGAAGGAAGGACAAGGCCGGCACAGTAGGCATTTCCCAACAGTACTAACGGAGAAATGGGAAGAGAGATTTCTTTTTTTTAGAAAATATAATGTGTTTGCCTCCCATATCAGATGTTATGGTCGCAACATAGACGGCCTGCTACTGATATGAGAGAACCTGGAGAATTTGATAGCGGATTTTGTTTATTATATAAATAAAAATCTCATGAATTTTAAATCTACACATGAATTTTATTAAAACAAAATAATTTTTTTGGACAACTTACGAGAGGGCAGATGTGATAAAATCATGGATATACCACATTATAAGCCAACATCAAAAAATTATATTCTTCTAGCTACCTCTTGCCACCCTAGACATGTTTTACATAATGCTCCAACAGTGGAACTAATTCACATTAAAAGAAGTTGCACTTGACCTGTTAAGAAATTTCAATACAACAATGATATAGGTTTCTAGATAAATTAAAGGGTTGTCACGCTACAAAGAATAGCTTTCAAATTTGTAAGTGAACACCGAAATCAGAAGATGTTTTCAAATAAATTGCATATGGTTTTGCATCTCTTTTGTTAATGAACTATCAAGTGAATTAAACACCTCTCTGCTGTATCAGTTCCCTCAGTAACCGACCTGAGTACATATCTCCCCTCCTGCTGAGTTTGTTCTATGTGATAGCAGTGAGTGACATCATCTACTCAGGTCCATGGCATGCCTCTTTGCTGCTGGGACAGCTACAAATAAGCTTGATTTATTTTAAAGTAAACAGCTCTAATCAGGGCTTTTGTTTTTCAGGGATCAGATAAAAAGTCCTTCTAGTAGTTTCCAAGAGCTTCAGAGCTAATCTGGACTTAATTAGGCCACCTGAAGAGCACAGCATTGAATACTACCATGGAGCTGTATGTCAAATCACAGTCAGAGTTCTGAGCCAGAGTGACATGATTACTTCATGTTCGCATGCAATCCTATGAAACTCTGTAAGGTATAAGAAAACTCCTTTAAGGAAGCAAGGGTACACTACATCTATCCTCAATACAGCAAGAAAGAATCGAGTAAAATTCAACGTACACAACTAATTCAAGAGGTTCCATGGCAATGTGAAAATAGGGATAGGAGTGTTATTTTTTTAACTACATACAGCCCACAATTCAAGAAGATAGCATCTATTATAAGAAGAAATTTACTGATTTTTATACACAACAGATTATGTCTTCTATCTTACAAGGAGGGGTAAAGTTTGTCTCTAAAAAAGCACCTATGATATGTTTTATAGTGTCTTCAAACCAAAAAATTTTAGTGAGAAGGGAAACCAAAATAATAAAACCTGGATCTCTACAAAAGACTCTTTCCAAAATGGTCACTCTATTTGTACTGCAGGCAAATATATTGTAAACACTGAAACTTTTATAATGTAAAAATTTCAAAACAGATTATAAGGTTAAGGGAATATATCAACTGCAATACAAAAATGTTACTATTTAAATTTTTATGTATAACTGCCAAATAATAATTTTATAATTTTACAAACCCCACCACTTAAAGTGAAAGTCTGGTGACATATGTCAGATGCACCCTAATCCAAATTTGGGAAATTCAATTTCATCTGTTCCCAAACAAATTTTTCCAAGGGCCCCAAAGGGAATACATCTATTTTTTTTCTTCATTTGGCATGGAAAAAAATCATGAAATCCCGGGAAGAGGCATTTATGTACGTAAAAAATACTGAGCCGTGAAGTGAAACAGATTTTTACTTTGATGACAAGACAACCTTTTGGTTTATATATAAAACTTGGTTTATTATATCATTATTAACTTGCTTGTTCATACAGTAACCAGTGAAAATTAATTTTTTCGCCCCAAAATTGGGTATCTCCCTACCTATAATTGTGATCATTAGCATATGTATAAATTTTTTTCTTTTTGAAATTGGGATTGTTTTTTGTTTTTTACTTTAAAAGTGGCCCCTTTTTGTAAATTTAACCCTTTAAACCCCTTTAGATAGACCCCAAAAGTTAAAGGCCGGTCAAAATTAAAGACCATTTTTTTCTAAAATTAACTTTTTATTTAAAAACTAAGGGAACACAAAATTTTTTTTCCGCAGCTTACAAGTGTTATATTTAGAGATGGGCGAATTGATTCTAACGAAGTGGAAAATTTAAATTTGAATTTCAAGGGAAAAATTCGATTCTGAACGAATTTTGAAGTTTTTGGGGGATTCGCGGGGAAAGAAGCTGGGTTTTTTATTGATAAAATGGCTGCAAGCACATGGCCCTTAAAATGGGGGGAAAGAAGTCCCTTGGGGGAAAAAAGGCGTACCTACAAGACAGGGCAAAAATGAAGCAAAAAGAGACCCGGGGAGGGGTTTTTTTTGTTACGTCCCCTCTTGTCCGGCCGAATGGAGAGTTTTCCCAAACCGTAATTTTCTTTTCCAAAAAGGGGAGTACCAAGCACTTCAAAAATAAAGTAAAACAAAGGTGGGCCAGTCCTTGACTTATCGGTTTTTTTCCAAGGTGGGAGGCAAACGCGGACCCTCTGGAGCTTAAAAAAACGGTCCCCGGGCCCGTACATGTCCTTTTTCGGGCCCACGGGGGAATTGCTTCCCCCAGGCACAAACCCAAAAACTTGGACAGGAAAACGCCCCTTTCTCCTCCACTTGTCAAACTGCGGCTCCTGCCCAATGTCCGTCTCCTCCTCCACCACCACCACCACTTAGCCTCCAAAGGTACTGCTCCATCATACCACATGTTGTAGGGCACAGCGTGTCACCAGTTCTACACCTGGCTTGCCTCGCAAATGAAGTCACACAGGGGAGGAAATGCTCTGCTTCATGCAGCAAGAAATCGATGTGTGGCTTTCTCCGCGCCAACTGCAAATCGGAACCATGGTGACGGACAATGGGAGGAACATGGTGTCCGCCAGCACCGAGGAGGATGGTCCATGTACCCTGCAGGGCCATGTTTCAATCTGGTTGTGAAAAGGTTCCTGAAGTCTTCCACCGATCTTCAAAGATTCTAAAAAATGGCTAGGAAACTGTGCATGCCTTCAAAACCATTCCTAAAAAAGCCAGGAACACCCTCCTCGAGTTGCAGCGGCAGAACGGCCTCCCCCAACACACTCTGATATGCGATGTTCCACCGTTGGAATCCACCTGCACAGTTGGACCCACTGTAGAACAGAGAAAGGCCATTAACAATTTTTGATGATCCAGGTGGACAGGAGTACCCCCTGTGTAACTTTGATGTCAGCCAGTGGCAGCTCATGCTGACAAACCCGCAGTTTGCTGAGGCCATTCCAGGAGGGCCACTTTATTGTCAGTCGCCAGGGGTGAATAACGTCATTCCACTGCTTTATGTCCTGGAACAGATGCTGAAAAATCTGTCTGGGCAGGGGACTGGAGACGTGGCGACTACATCTTGCGGCCACATGAGTCCGGTGGGGACTGAACTGGAGGAGGAGGAGGACATTGGAGCAGAAGCATTGTCTGGTGAAATGAGTGGATTTTCTACCCAGGTGACAAGAAAGGAGGAGCAGGAGCAGCTGGAGGAGAAAGATGGAGATGAGGAAGACGAGGCAGGTGACCCGCAAGCACCGTGGCAGTATACAGTGGAGATGGAGGCAGGGAGCCCCTCGGAGTCACTTGTGCAGATGGCCCACAGCATGCTGATTTGCCTGGCAAGTGACAGCCGAATAGTCACCATCCGCAGAGGGATGACTTCTGGCTCTCCACCCTATTGGACCCTCGCTAGCGTCCAAAATGGGAGCCTTTTTCCCAGCTGCTGAGGGGGAGGACAAACTTAAATACTATAGGGAAAATCTCTGTAGTCAGTTGGCTGCTGCCTATGTGCGGCATCATCCCTCCTCTGACAGGTCTGACCAGGGGGTTCTTCAGCGCTCACATACTACTGTCGCGGCTGCTGGGGGAATGTAGGGGGGTAGGAGTAGTACCAGCTCCATCAGCAGCAATCTAAGTCTGGAGTCACTGATGAGCAGCTTCCTTCACCCGCCTAGTGAGGAAGGTAGTCGCCAGCAGCAGCAGCAGGACCTGGAGCAGTCCCTGAACCAACAGGTGGTGGCCTACTTGGACAGCACTCTACCACCCCAGTTAGAAGATCCGCTGAACTACTGGGCAGCCAAACTGGATTTGTGGTTGCATCTTGCCGAGTTTGCAGTGGAGAAGCTGTTCTATCCGGCAAGTAGTGTGGCATCAGAGCGGGTGTTCAGTGCGGCGGGGGTCATCGTTACCCCAAGGAGAACCCGCTTGTCCTCGGGAAATGTGAAATGACTGACCTTTGTCAAGATGAATCAGGCGTGGATCTGCCAGGATTTCCACACACCAATGCCTTAGTCGTCAGACTACATTAGCCATGATGCCTTACCCAAACTGTGAGAAATGAGTCTGGGTTCATACTACCTGCATCAGCCACTATTCTGAGGCCGCCACCTGCCGGGTGCCACACATCGGCTGCCAGTTTCTCCATCTGCCTACCACCATCTTTACCATGGACAGGTATTGCCACCCACCTCCACACTATGTTATTGTGCCACTCTATGACCTCATACTGCTGCTGCTGTTGCTGGTGCCGTGACATCCACACTGTTTCATTGTGCCACTCTCTGACCTCATGCTGCTGCTGCTGTTGTTGCTGCTGTGGTCACCTCCACACTGTGTCATTGTGCCACTCTCTGACCTTATGCTGTTGCTGTGGCTTTTGCCGTGACATCCAAACTCTGTCATTGTGCCACTCTCTGACCTCATGCTGCTGCTGCTGTTGATGCCGTCAACTCCACACTGTGTCATTGTGCCACTCTCTGACCTCATGCTGCTGCTGTGGCTGCTGCCGTGACCTACAAACTCTGTCATTGTGCCACTGTCTGACCTGATGCTGCTGCTGTGGCTGTTTGCCGTGACCTACTGTCACGTCAAGGGAGGTACAGTGAGCCCTGACTGGAACCCAGCCCACTGTCCCTGCCTGCTTGACGTGCTGCCCTAGGCGGCAGACGGCAACTGGGCGACAGTCCCTGCGCTGCTAAAGTGCTGGGGCCGTCAGAAGGAAGAATAGTCAGACCGTCCGGGTCAATATCAAATCAGGAATTCCAAGCCACAAATCAGAACCAGAGGGATAAACGTAAACAAGCCGAGGTCAAACACAGAAGACAAGCCGGGGTCAGGAGAACAGGCCGAGGTCAGGTACACAGGTAAGCAAACCACAAGCAATAGCACAAGTAGCAAGGCAGCCAGGAGAATATCGCAGGCGCAGCACTCAGCTAGCAGGGAGTTTAAATGTGATCCCCAGATACCGCCCCTGTAGCTGATTGGAGCGGCCTCCGAGTCCTCCCATTGGATGGTGCGACTCGCCTCGTCTCAGGAGTGGCTGGGCGTCTGTCACTCACACAGCTCCCAGCAGACTGTCTATCAGGGTGGGGTTGCTGATCAGCTGCTGCAGACTCTTCCTCCCTGCAAGCCGAGCGCTGCCCAGCCCTGACACCTACACACTGTGTCATTGTGCCACTCTTTGGCCTATTCCTGTTTTTGCCACCTCTAGAATGTCGTTGTGCCACTGTCTGAACTTCATGCTGCTGCTGTGGCTGCTGCCATAACCTCCACACTCTGTCACTGATGTTGCCAACTGAGCTCTCAGCTTGTTTTTTTCCAGCTGTCGCTGCCATGACTTTATCAGGCTACATTCCCGCTTCAGTTTTTTGGTCAGTTTTGCCCTCTTAAGTACCCAGGGAATTTTATAGTGAAGCAATTCTAAGAGCGGCCGCAGTCATCTGCGTGTCATACTAAAACACAACATTGTATGAAGACCAAACCAATCTCCCTCTGCATATTTAAGCATGGCACAATGTTATACAGCACCCTGCAGGCTCTGTGCAGCCTGGAAATAGCTGTTTTGTAATGCGATTTGTCCCAAAGCAATTCGGACCGAAACTAATTTTGTCGGAAAAGTCGGCGAAGCCACCAACTCGAATTTTTGAGAAATTCGCCCATCTCTAGTTATATTCAGTTACACATGTCTGAAAAATTTAAGAAAAACTATTTCATTTCTTAAAGACTTTGCTTCTGTGACCAGGACAACAAAATATTAAGTTTTATGTATTTGCATAGAGAAATCAGAAATGTGCATCATTTCTGTTCAAACAATACATGGAAACCTCTAAAGAAGCATTTATGCTATCTACAATACATGAAAAAAAATTTGAGATTCTTAGTTCACATGTTTTGATCAAAAAATGTTTAAGCCACCCCCAACTACCAACGGGATCTCAAGGCGGGTGGTCCTACTATTTTTACCTCTCACTTGAGTCCAATTCAGACTTCTCATTTGGGTCAACAGACCTCCATAATCCAGAGAGAGAAAAAAAGCACCAACCTTATAAGCATACTGCACTGATATAGCAGCCTGTGGAGGTGGGCGGGGTGCAAGAGACCGAAATGGAGGCATCCATTCCTCCCTATATAAATTAAAAGCAATATTTGCCAAATGCAACATATAGTTCTGCACAAAAAAACTGTTCTGAAAAACACAATGTGAACCTGGGTGCCACTGGCATGGTTGCGGCATATATATATATACACATTCCAATACCAGTGGCACACCATCAGCTAAAAGGGCTATCAACAATACATGGAAACCTCTAAAGAAGCATTTATGCTATCTACAAAATATCCGTTACAAAAACACCTTCTATGCAATAATATTGACCAAGATGAGCAGGAGTGGTTTAGAAGTGAGTGATTATGTAGATTTACAATCATAATGCAAATCACTTTCACAAACCAACCCACATATATAGTCTCTTATCATGTTCTCATTTTACTGTCCTTGGTAGTGTCGTTCAAAGTCCTTTATATCCTGATGAAAGTGCTTGCCTTGCTCTTCTGACTAAGCCCCCATGTTTTCCTTGAATTTGTCAAGATGAGCATCAAGGATATGTACTTTGAGAGATATCCTACATTCCATTTTTCTAAAGTTCTTTACCAGCTGCACATAGTCTGAACCAGCTGAACATAGTTATCATCCTTGTGTTTGCCCAGGAAACCACGCAACAAAGTTGCTCCAAGCTGCTTTCTCTTTTCTATTCAGTTTCTTCATGAATTCTTAGCTCTCTAGAATCTGCTTGATCTGTGGTCCAATGAAGACACCTGCTTTTACCTTTGCCTCAGGCAGCATAGGAAAGAGAACTTGTAGGTATTTAATAGCTGCTGATTCTTTGTCGAGAGTTGTGACAAACTGTTTTATGAGGCCTAACTTGACGTTCAATTTTTAATAGAATTAAGATTAGCGCTATGTGACACAGAACTCTGAGACACAGAACCAATCTCCTTCCTGAGCATTATGACGGCTGAACATTCCCATCTTGTTTTTACTTGTGTATAATTATTTGTACAGATGAACGAGGCACCTACAGGTATCTGTAAATTGAACCCAGCAATGAACCAGATTTGTGCAAGTCCACAATTCTCTTCCTGATATTTTGGCTGAATTCTTTAGACTTTCCCATGATGTTACATACAGAAGCAGTGTGTTTCTGGTGTGCATCAAAATAAAATCCACAGGGATGTCTCTAATTAACTCAGATGTTGCCAATAAACCAAAGCTTCCAAAGACATGACATCATAATGTTCCAAATTGTTTAAAGGAATAGTAATCCTTGTGTATGTAAGCTATTGACTTTGCAGAAAGTAATAAAAATGAGAAAATCTCTCATTATTCTGGCATTTGACAAGTATAAATAATTTTGGTAATCCTAATTGACCTAAAAAGGGTAAGATTGATTTCATGGCAGATAGTGAGAAAAACATGCATATGTGTCTTTTTATATAGTATATGTAAACTTCTGGTTCCAACTGTATGTATATATACTGTCTATACAAGGCAAACATTTTTTGCTTTGCTAAACTTTTTTTAGTAATAATCCTAAGTATCTTGCACAATGTTAAAGCCCAGAGGGTTGGTTTTAAAATTTTCCATTTGAATTCTGTGCAAAGCAATCAATATAAAATCTGAGACTGGAGTGTTGTTCATGTTCAGAAACATCTAACTACTTCTAAAACATGCAAATTAAAAAGAACACTCGCCTTGATATTATTTCTAACCGTTGACCTTAATAGTCATAATCACAGCTGTATTTTATATTAGTCAATGGTGCATAAGTACTGTAGCTACAACCCTCAGGCTTAAGAGATGTTCCTCTTTTAGAGGAAACACTTTGCATATCAAGATCTAACTGATTTTTCTTGAGCACATTACTTCTAGACATAAGCTATGTGTTGTTTCTGTGGTGGAATAAAGCCAAATTGTTGACTGTAATATTAAGCAAAGAGCATTGAAGCTACAAGAACCTTTGGAAAATGTCAATGCATTTTTTTAGACAGATCTTGATTATCAGCATACCTATAGTCTGTGAGAAAAAGTATATGTGATGCATTTTAATAAAATATAAGAATAGTATATAGAGTATAAAACTTGATATCAAACTACAATAGTTACAAAAATGTATAGAAGACAAAAGGTTAAGTACAGAGTGTTTGTATGAAATAGAAATGTCTTTACAAGTCTGATCATGTGTCCATTATATACTGTTATATATGGAAACCTCTAAAGAAGCATTTATGCTATCTATCATACATGAAAAAACTTTGAGATTCTTAGTTCACACGTTTTGATCAAAAAATGCTTAAGCCACCCCCGGCTTACAATGGGATCTCAAGGCTGGTGGTTCTATGCTATCTTTACCTCTCAATAGAGCCAAATTCAGACTTCTCATTGGGTCAACCGACTTCCATAATCTAGAGAGAAAAATAAAAAAACACCAACCTTGCAAGCATACTGCACCGATATAACAGTCTGTGGAGGTGGCAGGGTGCAAGAAACCAAAATGGAGGCATCCCTTCCTCTCTATATAGATTAAAAGCAATATATTACCCAAATACAACGCATAGTTCTGCACAACAAAATAACATTTGCACAAAAAACATTTCTGAAAAACACAATGTGAACCTGGGTGCCACTGGCATGGTTGCGGCACATGTATATTATATATATTATATATATTAAAATTATATATATATTATAAAATATATAATTTTATATATATAAAATGCATACCATTACCAGTGGCACACCGAAACGTGTCAACTAAGAATCTCAAAGTTTTTTCATGTATGATAGATAGCGTAAATGCGTCTTTAGAGGTTTCCATGTATTGTATAGCCCTTTTAGCAGTTGGTATGCCACTGGGAATGATATGCGTGTGTATATATATATATATGTATATATATATATATATATATATACATATATATATATAATGTACCGCAACCATGCCAGTGGCACCCAGGTTCACATTGTGTTTTTCAGAAAAAAAATGTGTGCAGAACTATACGTTGTATTTGGCATATATTGCAATCTATATAGAGAGGAAGGGATGCCTCCATTATAGTTTCTTGCACCCCGCATACCTCCACAGGCTGTTATATCAGTGCAGTATGCTGGCAAGGTTGGTGTCTTTTATTTTTCTCTCTGGATAATGGAGGTCGGTTGACCCAATGAGAAGTCTGAATTTGGCTCTATTGAGAGGTAAAGATAGCGTAGGACAACCCGCCTTGAGATCCCGTTGTAAGCCGGGGGTGGCTTAAGCATTTTTTGATCAAAACGTGGGGTACTAAGAATCTCAAGTTTTTTCATGTATGATAGATAGCATAAATGCTTCTTTAGAGGTTTCCATGTATTGTATAGCCCTTTTAGCAGTTGGTGTGCCACTGGTATTGGTATGTGTGTATATATATATAAACACCCCGGGCAACCTTGCCATTTGGCACCCAGGTTCACATTGTGTTTTTCAGAAATGTTTTTGTGCAGAACTATACTTGTATTTGGAATATATTGCTTTTTTTTTCTATATAGGGAGGAAGGGATTCCCTCCATTTTGGTTTCTTGCCCCCCGCCCCTCCACGGGCTGTTATATCAGTGCGTATGTTTTGCAAGGTTGGTGTTTTTTATTTTTCTCTCTGGATTATGGAGGTCGATTGACCCAATGAAAATTCTGAATTTGGCTCTATTGAGAGGTAAAGATAGCGTAGGACCACCCGCCTTGAGATCCCGTTGTAAGCCGGGGGTGGCCTCAGCATTTTTTGATCAAAACGTGTGAACTAAGAATCTCAAAGTTTTTTTCATTATATAATATGGGACATTTAGTGCTACTCTAGATCATAACATTAAATATTTTAGCCTTGTGAACATATGAGCTATTTTAATAAATGTCACTAAAGGATTCTTGGGTTTTCTTCACTGTTCAGCATCCTTCTATGTATTCAGGCTCAATGTACAAAAAATAGCTTAAAAAAGATTTCTACAACACAATAGTTATTGAAGTCAGGAGTGAGATAGAGGAAGGGAGAAAAGTGAAAGCAAAATTAGAGGCCCTTTTTAGGACTCAGGAAACACAGTAAACCTTTTCTGCAGGGCTTTTTGAGGGTTTGGGCTTGTCCCCACAGCATTGGGTTTTCCCCGTTTTTTCAGGGTGGGGTTTTTTTTTTAGGAAACCGTCTGCAAACCCGGGTTAAGACTTTAAAAATGGGGCCTCTATGGAAAAAAACCCTTGGGAGTGGTTTCCAAAAAACATTTGAAATTTTCATTCTTTCGGACCAAATTTTCCGGGCGTCTATGTGAAGGGGGAGGGATAAACCAACTGGTATTTTATACTGTGCCATGTAAATGGACCCTTAAGCCCCCCATTTCCCGGCCCCCTTCCAGGGATTGGGCTAAGTAATATTCCCCTACAAAACCTTTTTATGTAGTGTTGACGATTTTTAAAAACGACCAAAGTTTAAATCACACGGGGGTTTTAAAGGGTTGATCGGAAATTTCCGATCACTTTATAATTTTGCGCATAATCATTACTATTTTCGCCCCCTTTTCGGCAATTCCTGTCTTTTTTTCGGCCCGCAAATCAGCTTGAGCATAGAGCAGGGGGCGTTGGGTGTGCGACTTTAAAGACTTTTGATGGTATGGTTGTTCCCTTGGCTGGGGAAAAAACACAAAATCCCCGTTTTAAAAGGATGTGTGGTTTTTTTTTTCCCCCCTCAATACAGTCAGCCCACCCACTTTCTCCTTTTGTTTTACAAAAGACAACTATGCTTTTTGCTTTTGAAAATTTGAACTAGGTAATTAGATAATTTCAGTTCTTTGTTTGTTAGGCTGGGGATTTTAAAGAAAACTTTAGCGTGTACACCGTTTTTTACTTACATTAGGATACAGAAATTTGCTAGTAATTGGGGTTGTAATTTTTATAGGGGCCAAAAACCCCCTTTTTTTTATCCTAAAACAATTTTAAATTTGGTTTTTTTTACCTTTTTTTTTGGGACAGGGAACGTGAACCCGCAGTAGAGTGCCAATAGCCCCTACGGGGGGCAGCCCGCAGCAGGAAATTTTGGCAGAAGCCCAATGGGTCCTCTGGCAAAAGTTTTTTTACCCCCCCACCCCAAAGCATGTAATCAGGGGCCCTATACCCAACCCCCAGAGGGCCCCTTAAGATCCATGGGCCAAAGGGGCTATTTTCGTCTCAACCCAAAAGGGTTTTTGGGTTTGTTTTGGAAACCCCAAACGACTTTGGGTATCCCAAAAAAAGGATGAATGGGGCCCGAGCCTCGCTTTGCCCGCCCCTAGAGGTGTTTCCTGCCCAGCGGGACGTCTTTTCTGAGGCGGGTTCAGCACAGCTGGGTGAGTTTATTACAGACAAACCATCCCTTTTCCACAGGAAAAATGTGGAAAAATTTGGGGGGGGGGCTTTAAACAAGAATTTAATCAGGCATTTGGGTCTCTGAAGTGTTGTGGGCCCCAAATTTCCGAAGGGCACCGATTAGTTGCCCGGGTTTCTTACATTCCCCTTCAAAAAGAAATGGTCCTCCCTTTAAAACTTTTTTTTTAAAATGATCATTTCTTTCTTTCAAAATTTTTTTTCTCAGTTTTTTCCCCAAAAAATAATTTTTCTTGGTTTTTTGATGAGGAACTTTAAAAAACAACCCAAAGGGTTTTATGACAAAACCCCATAAATTCCAAATTTTTGATCTTATCTTTAAAAATTTTTTTGCAAATTTTCATGGCTTTGGGGTCATGTTTGCCCGTGAGATACAGCTTTTAATAAAGGTCCTTTGGAAAAGAAATGTGGCTTCTAAGTGGAATTTCTCCCCCACCCTTTTTTTAAAAGTGGCTGAGAAGTTTATTTTTTAATTTTTGGGGGCATGGTTTCTGTGAGATAAAGCATCATCTGGTTTTTGGGAAAAGAAATTTAGGCTTCTAAGTGGAATTTTCCTCCCTCACAATTTTTAAAACAGTGGCTGAAAATTCATTTTTTATAATTTTTTGGGGTCATGCTGCTTTTTGAAATGCAGCAATACTACAGGTCCTATTAAAAAAAAAAAAATTGGGGTTTCTCCCCAGATTTTTGTGTTCAAAATTTGGTCAAGAGTGGCTAAAGGGGTCATGTTTTGTTTTTTTTTGGGGCTTTTTGCTGTGAAATGCAGCAATACTAAAGGCCTTTTATAAATATTTGGTTTCTAAACGACATTTGTTTTTCACAATTGTAAAGGGGCTCAAGGTATGTTTTGAATTTTTGGGTGCTTTTTGCTGTAAATGCACTTATACAGGTCCATTCTAAAAAATTTTTCTAGCAGACTTTTTGTTATCAAATTGTAAAGAGGGGCTCCGGGGTATTGGCCTGCCAAAAACAGGAATAGGTAGGACACTGTTAATGGACAATTTTGCAAAATGATTTGTTTTTGCAAGATCTTAACATAGCTAGCAACCCCTGTAGTGAGACAAAAATTCTTTTTTCTTTTTGCCCCTGAAAGAGAGGTTGCGCACACCAAAACAGTGGGGGAAAGGTTTAAAACTGAGTATTTTGAGCGATGAACGAGTCTGGAGTGTGCTTTCCTTATAAGTGTGTTTATTTTAAATGGGGGAACTTAAGTTTTGAGAACTTTAGATTTGGGGGTTTGGGGGGGAAGTAGTGTTATTATTATTATAATTTAATTATCTTTTTGGTAACACCCTAGATTCCATGTTTGACAATGCTGCCCATTAAAAACCTGTGCAATGTATGCCACCGAGCAACAGTTGAGGGGGGAAAAAGCGGTGCAAGATGTTGCACACGCACATTTAGAAGCCCATATCCCGTATCCGGGATTAAATGGCAAGTGGAAACCCTGAGAGAAAATTCCAATTGGAAGCAAGTTTTTGCTCACTGAGCAATCATCGCAGGTGTAGACTGGGGGGGGTGGTAGCATGGAGTGCGGGAACTGAGGCAGCTAGCTGGGAAAACAGTCAAAAAAGAGGGTAGAGGGAAGAGTGTCGGAGGCTGCCTGACGGGTACACTCAACAAATTTGAAGATTGGCAGATAGGGGGGGAAAATCAGAAATAGCTTTGCAGAAAGAACTCCCCCTGTTCTGCTCCAGTAAGATGGGGAATAGGAGTGAGGCAACTGCATCTTAGTTGGGGACTCCATTATTTGGGGCACAGGCAGGGCAATCGCCACAAAACCGGGATCCGAACGTATGTTGTTTACCTGGGCCCGAGTCACTATCGCGGATCGGGGGGTTGACAATTGCTTTGGGGCTGGTGGGAATCTAGCTGTCTGGTCCCCTTGGCACCAATGAAAAAGTTAGAGGTAGGTGGGTGTCCCCTTAAAAATATTTAGGGACTTTGGCCCAAAACTCAAACAAGGACCCCAGGGAAAAATTTTTTCAGAAATAAAACCTGTTCCACGGGCCACACCGGAGGCAGAGGGAATTTAAAAGGTGAATATGGGTCAAAAATTGTGTAGGAAAGAGGGATTTTGGGTTTTTTGGAGAACTGGGCTGACTTCTGTCTTTGGCTACAGGCTCTATGCTAGGGCGGCTCACCTAAAAAGGGGAGGGTGCGCTGTATTGGGGACAAAATGGCCAGGAATTTTTAGGAATATTTAAACAGGGGGGGGGGAGGGTAAAACAAAAATAGCATAAAAAATAGTGAAAAATAGAGAGTGGTTATTGGAATAAAAACAGGGGGGTTGGAAAGGGGGGGGTGAGCAATTTTTTAAAAAGACAGGGGGAAAGGAAAAAAAAACTGAAAAATCTCTAAATTTCATGCGACCAAAAGCGAAAAAAAATATGACATAGTGGGGATAACGGTACAATGATGAATGAGGCTATGACTGGGCGGTTAACTACAGGGTTACACCTATTTTTGAAGGATCGAAACACCGGAGGGGGGAGGTGTCTGTCTCCCTGAAAATCCTTCTGAAGCCAACACTGCGGGGGAAATATAGGTACAGGGAAGAACATTGGGAAACATTATGGGGAAAAATACATGGGGGTAACAAAATAATTAATACTAATAGGGGTCGCTTTAAGCCCCCAAATAAAAAACAAAAACCCATGGAAGATGTTCCCAGGCAAATAGATAGGGGCAATCAGAATAGGTTATTTTTTGGGCGACTTTAACTATCCAAAATCATTTGGGGAAACTGAAACCTTGTCTCTAAAGGAAACAGTTTTTTTTCAATAACTAATTAAATTACCCTTTTTCCAAAGGTGCAAAACGACTAAAAAGAAGCCCTTCTTTCTTAATTTTTTGACAAAGAACCAGCAAGTAAAAAGGTTCGGTTTAGGGGCACCTGGGAAATAGTGACCATAAATAATAAATTTGTTATCCTTTAATAGGTTTTTTGTCAAGGAGCCACAAAAAAAACTGAATTTTACGAAGGGTAATATTATTCTGCTTAGGGAGGGCCCCAATACAGTTTTGAATGGGACAACTGTGTTTAAATATGGCAGAACAAATAATAAATGGGATATTTTTAAATAACATACTAGGCTACCACTGTGAGAGGTACATTACCTTATGGTAATAAAATAATTTGAAACAAGGATTAAAATCCAATGTGGTCTAACAGGAATGTAAAAGAGGGTGTCACGGATGCCCGGCGCGGCGCCGCCAGCTCGCCGCGGCTGTCCCCGGTGCGCCACGGGGTCGGCACGGGGCTTCGGCCTGCCCGCAGCCGTGGTCCTCTTCTGCTCTAGGGCTGGCACAACCCCAGTAATTACCAGATCCCCGATCCTGTCTCAGCTCTGACAGCCGGCCCCGCGCGCATAATCCGTGCTTAAGGACGCGCGCGCGCGACGGCCCTCTGGTCGGATTTATAGGGCCAGCGCGCTTTTAATTGTCTATTGTCGGCCGCTCGGTCAAATATATGGTAGATCATCCCTAGCACTCGCTGCCAGTCTGTTGGTGTGTTTTTGGAGCGTTTAGAGTGTGTTGTAGTTCAGTATGATTTCCCGTGTTACCAGTTCCGCATGCTTAGTTTCCTGACACTTGGATGTTTGACGCCCCTGCCTGACGTCTGCCTTGCCTATGACCACGAACCTCTGCCCGCCCCTGCCCCTGACCTTCTGCCTGTCCCCGAACTAAGCTCCACGGATTACGATTTTGCACACCACAGATGTTTTACCCGGCCCCGCAATAGCAAAGCAAGTACGTCAGGGTACGACCTTGGTATAGCCTCACGACGCAAGATGTCCTTTCCACTTTGCGGGCGGGAGGCGGGCTCTGGTTGAAAAACACGGTGGGCTATCTTAGACTCGTTCATGGCGTGGATTAGCTATTCATCGCTTGCGTTGGCACAGCGGGATACTCACTTCTCCGTTTTCAGTTCAGACTGGCCATGGATTCCGCAGAAGGTTCCTCTGCCCGTTCTCCGGGATGTACACGGACGGCACGCGCCCCTCGCCCAGCAGATGCACAGCAGTATCGACCAGCTAGCGGCCATGAGCAAGATACCTGGCAAACCCGTTCGGCCTCACCGGCTGCCCACCTCTGCTCCTGACATCCGTTGCCCGGCATCCATTGCTTCTCTAATATGCTTCAGTCCTTCGGGAACCCTCCTCTGCATCTGACCACTCCCCTATCGTACGAAGGAGACCCCAAGAAGGCAGGGGATTACATCATGCCTGTGCTCCATCCACCTCGAGATGATGGGGCGCCAATTTCCTACAGCAGCGAGGCACCAAGGTGGCCTTCAATATCTGCTCTTGTTCGGAGAAGCCTTGGCTTGGGCTACGCACTATGGGTATTGACGGGGATTCCTCTGACAGCGGACCTTCAAACCTTCCTCCGGGGGTTCCGACAGTCTTTGAGGGAATCATGGACGTACTCATCGGACTGCCGCGGCCGCGCTGCCTTCTGCTTCGTAGCAGGGCGACCACTGTTCGGTCAGTATTCATCGTTGAGTCTTCGCACTGTCGCTTCGAGAGCTGGGGACTGGAACACGGAAGCGTTGGTGGCGGACCATTTTGGCAAGGCTCCTCAGGGCGCGGAATCAAGGACGGCTCGCCGCTCGGGATCTACAAGCTGACTTGGACTGGACTAATCCATTGCCAACCACGAAAGTGGTATATTCGCTTCGCCAGAAAGGCAACAGGGAGCTTCCGCATACAACGGCGAAACCGTCCGTCCACGCCGTTTCCAGTCCCGCTTGGCTCCACGTTTCCAGCGGTCACCTCTTCATCACATCCGATGGTCTTCTGAAGAATGATACCTATGCAGCTCGAGGAGGCCCACATGTACCAGGAGGAATGTTCACAAGCGTCGCCGAAAGCAGATGTGTTTTACTATTGTGGCGTGTTCTGGCCACTTCATTGGGGACAGAACGGTGCGACCGGGAAACTTCCGCACTAGGGCCTGTAGGAGAGGCACCAAAAAGGTGTCAGAAACGGCCTCTCCCCCGTCTGACCATGCCCGTATACATTGGTGCTTCTACGGACAGCCACATTTCAGGCCACCGCTCCTTTATTGATCTGGTTCGGCAGGAAATTTTCATAAGCCACGTAATTGTGACCCAGGTTTCCGTTTTCTCCGGTGACGTACATTGCAGAAACCACTTATTTGTGTCTTCGGGGCAGATGGCGACTATGCGTAAGGAAGCCATCCATTTCCGTACGGCCTCCCCTCTTCCTGCAGGATTGGGGCCCTTCACAAGGAAACGTTGACACTTCTATCTTGCGCCTCGGTCCTCCTCTGAGATCCTTTCTGGGCTTCCTTGGCGCAGGTCCATACTCCGACCTTGGATTGGAACTGGAACAACAGGTGATGTCATGCGTTGGGGGTTCCGCATGTCACTCACGTTGCCTGTCTGTACCTCTAACTCGCTCCTCAGGTCGCTTCCCTGAAGTCGGCCAAGCCTCCTTCAGGTCTACCTACGCCTTATTGGACTTTGCTGATGTTTTTTTCGGAGAGGCAGGCCACGCATACGCTCCCTCCTCACCGGCCTTACGGACTGTCCATTCGATTGCTACCTGGACTGTTAACTCACTCCAAGAGGGCGGGTTATCTCTTCTACTCTCCGTACGGAGACTTAAGGCGATGTCTGAATACATCAAGGAGAAACCTCCTGAAGGTTTATCCGTAAGTCCTCGTCTCCCGGAAGGAGCAGGCTTCTCTCTTGTGGAGAAAAAAGATGGGTCTCTCAGGACCTGCACTCGACTTTCGGGTGGGCTTAAATAAAATTCACCATAAAGAATCGATACACCTCTGCCCTTGATATCGGATCAAAAATAAAATTCAAAATCTTACGACCGCGGCGTGCGGCAGTGAAATATTCTCCAAGACTGGATCTTGCGGGCTTATAATTTGATCCGTATTAGAGAACGGGGACGGAGTGGAAAAACAGCGTTTAATACGCGGGTTGGCCACTTCGAGTATCTGGGTTATGCCTTTCGGTATCTGCAACGCTCCTGCTGTATTCCAAATGCTTCGTCAATGGATCTTCCGGGAACTAACTATACAGCTGTGTTATTGTCTACATGGAGATTATCTAATCTTTTCTCCGATTCGTAAAATCATCGCCACCACGTTCGCAGGTCTCCACAGGCGACATCCGTAACCATCAGATTTTTGCCCAAACCAGAGAGAAGTGTCATCTTCGAATACGCAACCAGCAGCCCTTTTTAGGGTAAATCGTCTCTGATAAGGCCCCTTGCGGCATGGGATCCATCTCAAAACTATCCGCAGTGTTGCAGTGGCCCAACGGTGGGCCTTCGTGGCCATTCAACGTTTCCTAGGACTTTGACAATATTCATAGACAATTTATTACCCACATTGCTTAAGCTTGTTGCTCCTATGGTGGCTCTAACAAGAAAGCCTAGTCGACAATCCCAAGTCCTGGGCCCCGGAAGATACAAGAAGCCTTCAGCCGTCTCATATTCTGCGTTCGTGTCTGCACTTCTGGTTCTGTCTCGCCAGAACCGAACAGCTCCTAATTCTGGAAGTGGATGCCTCCTCGCGTAGGGTTGCCAGGTGCTGTCCTCCTGCAGAGGTCCTCCTCGGGTAAACTGCATCCGTGTGGATTCGGCTCCAAAACTTTCGCTCGGCGACGAGTGAAGAATTATACCAGAGGGGCGATCGAAAATTACTGGCCATAATAGCTGGCCCTAGAGTGTGGAGTCACCTGCTGGAGGGGGCTCGTCACCACTTATTGTTATTTTTCAACCGACCAAAAAAACCCTCCTACTATCTTCAGTCGGCTCAAAAAGCCTGAATCCCCGGCAGGCTAGTGTCCCTTTATCTTCGGCCCGTTTTGACTTTCCTGCTACTCTTTCAGGCAAGCCGAGGAAGAACGTCTCCAAAGCTGACGCCCTATCTCGCGCCTCTGATCTCGGTGGGTCTCGACTCTCCTCACAGCACATTGTCCCTCCTCTGACAGCGCCCCGTACGGCTGCCCCACGTGGTTCTTCAACGTGTGCCCCCTGGGGAAAACGTATGTGCGCCCTGCTTTGCGGCTTAGCAATTTCCTGAAGTGGGAACATTCTTCCGCGCAAAGCTGGGCATCCAGGGAATCCATAAGTCTCTTCAGGCTGGTCTCCCGCTACTTACTAGGTGGCACAATCTTTGCTCAAGACGTCAGGGACTTTGTGCTGGCCATGCTCCTCCTGTGCCCAAATAAGGGTTCCCCTCGCACTCAAATAACGCGGGCCTTCTTCGCCTCTTCCTGTGCCGGAAAAACCCTGGACCCATGTCACCATGGACTTTGTCACAGATCTTCCACCTTCATCTGGAAACACGGTCATATGGGTGGTGACACAATAGTGTTGAGCGATTTTTATCGACAAAGTTGAAATCAGGCAAGGTTTTTTATGGTGATCGAAATTTCTGATACATGGATTAATTAGGTTAAAATCTGTGCATCATCTATTAAGATCGCGCCTTTTTACGGCGCTTCTGTAATTTTGGCGGCCAGCAATGCGGCCAGCAAAATCAGATTTCAGATACAGCTAGCAGGGTTGGTATGTGTGTGCGACGTCATGACAGGGATGCTGTATGGTGCCATTTCGGCTGGAAAAACACCATGACATCGTTTTACATAGAAACTGCGTTTCTGGTTCAGACCTCAGTGGTCTCTCACGCGTCTACATTGGGATAGGACCTGACGTCTCTGCATGTGCCAAAACAGTATTGATCTATGTCTGCACAGGAGAAACCTTCTACTATTAGCTAGTGATCCTTCCAAATTTAGTTAGATTAGGGATTTGAAACATTTTATGTAGTTAGCTAGAGAATTTTAAAGCTGAATCTACCACTGTAAATCACGCGGTGGGTGCGGGGGGGCCACCCCGCCGGGCGAAACTCAGTCAAGCTCTTTCTTTAAAGGAAACACTGGATTAAAGTTCCTACCAAGACTTAGTGTAGACCATATGTAGTGGAATATCTTTTTTATTTACAGGGTTGCTATTCGATATATTTCTCTGGATATTGGGCACAGTCCTGAACTTATATTGGAATAAAACATCATTTCTAGTAACTGCAGGTCTCTTTTGATAGCATGCAAAACTACACTTTTATTATCAGTATAAATTTCGAGACTAGGTGTTCACAGTTTTTTTACCCAATACACCTGTGACTGTTGATATATTCCACCTTGCACTTAAATTTAACAAACAGCAATCTTGTAGTCAGACAGGGTTGTTTTGTTGCAAAAATATTAACGGTGTATCGTACGATTACATCACAGTTAAGTGTTTTTTTTGATTTTGCGCACACAGTAACTGTTCATTTTGACGGCCAGCATATAGTAATTCTTTAATAATCAGCAATTCTTATTCACCACTGGTGAATTGAAAGGTGCAAAAAAAATACCGTTTATTATATCAAAATCAGAACAGTTAACGTGTTTTTGTATTTTGCGCACCCAGCATGGTTCATTGACGCAGAATCTACGGTAATCTTAAATCAGCAATTTTCTGTTATTCAACACAGGTGAATTGAAAGTCGCAAAAAATTACACGTTTTTTTTATCAAAAACATTACTGTTACGTGTTCTTTTGACTTTTGCGCAATCAGCAACTGATTTCATTGAAGCTCGCATCTACGGGAAATCTTTTAAAACAGCAATTCTATATTCACCAGACAGGTGATTCGAAAGGTTGCAAAAATTCTCCGTTTATTATATCAAAAAACATAAACAGATTACGTGTTTTTTGGATTTTGGCACCCAGCACTGTTCATTTGACGGCAGCATCTAGTAAATCTTAAAACAGCATTCTATATTCACCAAGGGGAATTGAAGGTGCAAAAAAATACAGTTTATTATATCACAAAACATAACAGTTAGTGTTTTTTTGACACTTTTGCAGCCACCCAGCATGTTCATTGACGCAGCTTTACGTAAATCTTAAAATAGCAATTCTATATTCACACAAGTGAATTGAAAGGGTGACAAAAAATACAGTTTTATTATATCCAAAACCATTAAGTTCTCGTGGTTTCTTGACTTTTGCGCACCCAGCACTGTTCATTGACCGCAGCTTACGTAAATCTTTAAAACAGCAATTCTATATACAACCACAGGTGAATTGAAAGGTGCAAAAAATACTAGTTATTATATCATAATCATAGCAGTTAACGTGTTTTTTGACTTTTGTTACGCACCTCAGCATGTTCATTGACCGCGAGCATCTAGTAGTCTCTTAAAACAGCTATATCTATATTAACCACAGGTGAATTGAAAAGGTGACAAAAAAAAAATAACGCTTTATTATATCAAAAACATAACGTTACATGTTTTTTGACTTTTTGCGCACCAGCTATGTTCATGACGCGAGCAAGCATCATACGTAAATCTTTAAAACAGCAATTCTATATTTACCCACAGGTGAATTGAAAGGTGCAAAAAATAACGTTTATTACTACTCAAAACATAACAGTTACGTGTTTTTTGACTTTGCGCACAGCACCTGTTCATTGACGCACTGCTATCTACGGAACATCTTTAAAACAGCATTTTCTATATTCACAAACAGGGGGATTGAAAAAGGTGCAAAAAAAATATACAGTTTATTATATCAAACTTACAGTTACGTGTTTTTTGACCTTTTGTGCACCCCAGCACTGTTCAATTCACGCTCCAACAGCATATACGTAATTCTTAAATTGCAATTTCTTATGATCCACAGGTGGATTTTGAAAGGTGCAAAATATACATATTTTATTATATCAAAAATAACAGTTACGTGTTTTTTGTCTTTTAGCGCATAACCGAGCACTGTTCATTGATGCAGCATCTACGTAAATCTTAAAAACAGCAATATCTATATTTTCACAAAGGTGAATTGAAAGGTGCAAATAATAAAGTTTATTATAATTCAAAACATAAAAGTTACGTGTTTTTTGATCTTTGTGGCACCCAGCACTGTTCATTGACGCAGATCTACGTAA
Organism: Phyllomedusa bahiana; assembly: GCA_025379985.1. Lineage (NCBI taxonomy): Eukaryota > Metazoa > Chordata > Amphibia > Anura > Hylidae > Phyllomedusa > Phyllomedusa bahiana. The sequence goes on from JAODAL010031278.1 coordinate 37,197, forward strand.
ATCTTAAAAACAGCTAATTCTATATTCACCACAGGTGAAATTGAAAGGTGCAAATATACAGTTTATTATATCTAAACATAGCAGTTACGTGTTTTTTGGACTTTGCGCAACCCAGCACTGTTCATTGAAGCAGCAATCTACGTAAATCTTAAAACAGCAATTCTATATTAAACACAGGGAATTGTAAGGTTGCATAAAAATTCCGTTTATTATATCAAACTTATACACGTTACGTGTTTTTGTTTTTTGCGAACCCAGCACTGTTCATTGACGACGAGCATCTACGTAAATCTCTTAAAACAGCATGTATATATTCACCACAGGTGAATTGAAAAGGTGCAAAAATAAATACCGTTTATTATATTCAAACATAACTGTTACATGTTTTTTGACTTTTGCGCACCCACGGCACTTGTTCATTTAGAGCTGCATCTACGTAAATTTAAAACAGCAAATTCTATATTCACCACAGGTGAATTGAAAGGTGCAAAAAAATTACAGTTTATTATATCAAATACATATCAGTTAAGTGTTTTTTGACATTGTCTGAGCACCAGCACTGTTCATTGACGCTGACTCTCTACGTAATCTTAAAAAAACAGCAATTCTATAGTCACCACACAGGTGAATTGAATGTGCATAAAATACTGTTTTTTATATCAACAACATAACAGTTAAGTGTTTTTTGTCTTTGCGCACCCCGCACTATTCATTGACGCCGCAGCAAATCTACGGTAAATCTCTAAAACAGCAATTCTATATTCACCACAGGGTGAATTGAAAGGTGCAAAAATACTGTTTATTATAGTAAAACAAACAGTTACGTGTTTTCATTGACTTTTGCGCACCCAGCACTGTTCATGACGCAAGCATCTACGTAAATCTTAAAACAGCAATTCTATATTCACCACAGGTGAATTGAAAGGTGCAAACAATACACGTTTCATTATACCAAAACGGTAACAAATAGTGTTTTTTGGCACTTTTGCCCAGTACAGATTTTGGTTGTGATAGACACCTTGCAGTTAAAATTTGAATCCAGCAATTTTGTTTTTGATTTAGAGGGATTGAGAATAGCTGTGATTTGGCCGTCTCTTAAATTAAGAGCTTTTCACAAAACTATTCCATACCCTCTAAATTTTTATATTTCTGGAACCATGGAGCAGGAAATTGCAGGTGGTAGGAAGGCAACGAGCGGGGGTAGCCACATGGAGGTAGGATGGTACGAGAGGAAGGTGCTCTTTCCAGTGCTGGCGACAACACGCATGCCAGGGACTACGGTCAGTTGCAGGACCGTCAGGCTGTCAACGCTGGGGTCAGGGCCCTGTGAATCACTTAAGTTCAGAACATCATCGCCCAACTGTCCTTACAGTAGTTAATGCAACCTCATCATAGCTGTCTTACTCCTCGTCATCGCAGTCCACGGCCACAAATGTCGTATCAGATCTTCAGAATCCGTCCAACATGAAGCAGCCAAATGTCAAACATCAGTGTACCACTATGTGGATAATCCATTGTACTGAAGACCTCTTTGATGACCAAAATGCGGGTTGGGGTCAGAAGGCATTGTTAAAAGATCATGAGGATGATTTAGTTGCTCTGACGCCCAGGTTACTGATCATCAGAGGAGGGTGAAGGAAGCCGGTTCTATCGGCTAAAAATCCCGGGCGGTCAGGCACGCCTCTTGCTGTGCCCTTAGCTTGTAGCCGCTGCTTCTGGATGCAGAATGTTCAGGACGACCAAGTCACCTGCTGTTGATGATGTGATTCGCATGGACGACCTGCGGATCCATCCTGGTACTTTGCAGAATTGCTTAGCGAGCGCTCTCATCAGTGGTCGAGGAGGAAGACGATGGTGTAGTGTCAATAGGGTCACGCCACAAATTATGGGAGAGGGCAGTCGCTGACAGTCGCTGATTATGATTCCGACAGCCACGGTCAGCAGCAAACCCCCGCTCCTACGGCTTTTACGCCGTCCATAAAAAGGGTCCACAGGGACCTATCAAGCCTTGGGCACCTTCTTTGAGCAAGCTCTGTAGGCACCCAGCGATGTCATATGACCGCCTTTGCCCATTGTAAACGGCATAAGTAGGAGGCAAGAACCTTAAGTGGTTACCACCACCTCAACATGTCTAGTCACAATGCAGCGAATGCTATGAGTTGAAATGGAGGGAAACACTTGGCCAAAAAAGGGCCAGACCGACAGCAGAGCCTCCAACACTGTCACAACCTCTGTCTCCGCCTCCTCCTCCTCCGCCACCACCCAAGCGTTCCTCAGCTGCCCATGGGTCTCCTCAGCAGTCATGATCAAGGGATCAGCCTCCGCTTCTCAAGCCTCCTCCTGGTAGCTGCCAGCTTTATTCGGTACCACCAAGCACACCAGAGACTCCCAAACTACCCTTCTCCTTCCGTCCAGTTTGAGCGACCTGCACTTGCCGTACTACAGCACGGCCACGTTAGCAGCCAGCAATTCTGATCTTCCAGGTTTGGGAAGCAGAAGATAATCACTTTTAACCCAACTCATCCCAAAGCCAAAAGCATTGACGTCAGGAATTGCTGGCTTTGGCCTTGGAAATGTATGCGCTTTCCTTCTGAGTGGACACAGATGGGTTCCGCACAAGTCATGGCCATCGCTTGCCCCCAATACCAGATGAAGAGCAGGCATTTCTTTGCCAGAAATAGCCGTCCCTGCATGGACCAGGACAGTGTCATCATAAAAATTTCAAGCTCGCGTTGTCTGCATCTGTGTCCGGAAAAGTCCATCTCACACGACACATGGATTAGTAAGCACGGGCCATGGCCGCTATTTCTCTGTGGACAGGCTCACTGGGTGAGCTGGGTGGTGGCTCTGGGGGGTGATGGTGGCTCTCAGCTCGGCGCGACGCTCTTCAAAAAAGCAGGGATGGTGCAGGGCTTCTTTCCCCATAGGTCTCTGGTGGCATAACGCTTGCCCCAGAGACACCATGCCGTTTGTTGAACTTAATCTGCTTGAGACCGTCCACCACACAGGTCAGGAGATTGAGCTGTGGACGGCTCTAAGCAAACGAGGAAAAACCCGAGCGCTCTGGGTGTCAGAACCTTGTGCCAGGCAAGGTCTGGGTGTGACGATAACGGCGCGCGAAATTGCTGGCCGCCATTTAGTATCAGGTAGGATGGAGCACATCCTTGCCTTGGCACCATGCTACTATGTACCTTGGTCTCCAGAAATTTCTAAAGAGCTACCCGGGCTCTGGACTGCCCTGTTGGAAGAAGGCTCGAGGTAATGAGTTCGCACTTACCGCAGTTCGCACCCGCTTGTCCCGCTCATGGCTGCGTTGCCTGCTCCTGCCGGAATCCACGTGTCAACGTCTCATTCGTTGACGTGGGCAAAACGCTTGGAATTCACCATCCACATGCTCAAGCGATTGTCCGCACGCAGTGGGCAATGCCATTAAGCAGTACGAAGTGACACATGGGCCTGACAAGCAGCGGTTCGGTCCTCGGGGTGTTTGAACAAAACGAACGAGTGGAGGCAGGTGAAAGAGCTTGCTCCATCCTTGCCTGTTTTGAAGATGCCAACAAAATGGTCAGTGCGGACAAAAGCACTTGTCTGCATGAGCATTGTGGTGATCATAGTTTTGGAACGATCGTTTTGGAAGACCATCTGAAACAAAAAGTCCCGCCACGACGGAGGAGGGGAGAGGACACAGAGATGCGGACACGGAGCCTTTCTTCCGTAAATCCACAAGGCCCCGACAGTTTCACAATTTCATCGGTTTCATTAGTGCAGTGGTTCGGGCGTCCAGAGCTAGTGCAAGGTGGCGCATCAGCTCTCAGCGTGCATCATCTCAGGCAAGTCAGGCTGTGTTGGAAGCTGTGCCGGAGGCAGCGAGAGGAGGAGGAGGAGGAGGAGGTATTCCTAGACCGATGTTACCGACGTCCCTGCTTCGGAAAGAGGTTGGCGCGAATTTGTGGCGGAGGAGTGAAAGATGAGGAAGATCAGTTCTTCTAGGGCCCCTCGACCCCAGAGGCTTGGGGAAATCAAGGCTCCATCTCTCACATGAGTGCTTGGATTGCTCCATTTCCTCCAAATGCATCCATCGCATTAAGGCCATCAAAATGAAACAACAGGATTACTGGGTGCCACCCTCACTGGTTCCCTGGTACAAAACAAAAATCTGACCACTTTCCTTCCACCACCCAAATAGAGAGTTAAAATGCAGGAAATGGAGTCCTTCGCTGATATGATCAATGGAGCATCTGTTGCGGGTATGCTTCACGTCTCCCCAAATGTCAGACGTGGAACCAACCTTCAGCGACGTGACAAGGCAGTAGAAAGTGCCCAATGTAGGCACGTAGCGCAGCAGCAGCAAGGTGGCAGAAAGCCGAATGGGTGACCTCTGGCATCTTTTGTTTACCACCTCACCCAATGCATGCAATGCAGGGCACACATCCAAACACACAGAGATCAGCTAAGATCATGGTGCTCGACTATCTGCGTCCCTCAAAACCGATGTTTTTGCATGTGTTCCGGACCCACAATAGAATTCTGGGTATCCAAAATGACGAATGGCCCGAGCGGCTCGTCAAGCCATAGAGGTGTTGGTCCTAGACCCTGAAGCCAGCGTCTTATCTTGCGGATCCATTCAGCACAGATGGTGGAGTCATTTCAGTCAATCGCATCCGGCTTTCCACAGATAATGTGGTTCGCTTGTCTTTCATCAAGATGAATCATAGGCATGGATCTCTGATGATGTTGTGGGCCCTCAAATTGCCGAGGTCATCCGATTAGTTGCCAGTCTACTACTATTCCTTTTCAATACAGAATGGTCCTCTTGAAAAATTTTTTTATAAATGATCATTTCTTACTGCAATTTTTATTCTTCTTTTCCAAAAACGTTCATTTTGTGGTTTTGCTGTGAGGTGACTGTAAACGACAGTCAGGTTTCATTGACAAACACAAGTATTCCATTTACTCACTTGATCTTTAGAAGTGTTCGCCTTTGTACAATGTTTTGGGTCATGTTGCTGTCGAGATACAGCAATAACATGGTCCTTTGGACAACAGAAAGGAAATGTGACTTCTAAGTGGCATTTCTCAGTCACATTTATAACTGTGGCTGAAAAGCATGTATTTATAAATTTTTTGGGGCATGTTGTGTGACGATTACAGCTATATTTATGGTCCTGTGGAACAGAATGTGGATTACTAACGTGGCATTTCTCCCTCACAATATTTAATAGTGGCTGAGAAGTCATATTTATAATTTTTTGGGGATCTTGTGCTGTGAGATTCAGCCATAATCATGGTCCCTTTGTGACAGAAATGTGCTTCTAAGTGCCATTTCTACCCTCAACAATTTTTTAATACTGTGGACTGAGTAAGTCATTTTTATAATTTTTTGAGTCATGCTGCTTTGAAATGCAGCAATACATACAGGTCCTATTATAAAAAAATGTTGTTTCTTACAGACATTTTTGGGTTTTCTTCACAATTGTCCAAAGTGGATCAACTCTCAAGGGTCAGCTTTGAAATTTTCTGGGGGATTTTGCTGTGACTTGAAGCTATACTAAAGGTCCTATTGCTAAAAATTGTTGTTTCTAACAGGACATTTGTTCTTCACAATTGACCAAAAGTGGCTCAACGGGTCATGCTTTGAATTTTTGGGGGGCATTTTTGCTGTGAAACATGCAGCTAGAATAAGGTCCTATTCTTAAAATTGTTGTTTCTAACAGGACAATTTGTTCTTCACAATTGTAAGAGTGGCTCAAGGGTGATGGTGCTGTCAGAAAACAGGAATAGGCTAGGACTACTGTTAATGGACACCATATTGCAAAATGACTTGTTTTTTGCACAAGATCTTTACATAGTATCAATCACTGTATTGAGACACCAATTTAATACAATGGAAAAAAAAGAGAAACAAAGACATGGTGGGATTCCATCAATATTTTATTAATGTGTTTTTCTAGAACTAAAGTACTAAAAAACTTGCATGTACAAAATAGCTGTTAAAAAAATTCCATCTGAATTGTACAAGGGAGGTACCAGGATAACTTGACCAGATGTAGGTTTTTATAGAGGACATGGAGTATGGAGCACAGACAGAGAACAATGTACAGAGACCATTTCTACAGCACGCTTGAGTAAAATGAGAAAAAAGAATGCCAAGATACAAGGGCACCTGGGTTGTGTTAAAGGAGCCGTTAACCACCAGTATTTCCAAGTGCAAGTCAATTGGTACCTCTCATACGGCAGGGGCAAGCGCTACACAGGTATGTGACTGTGTATCTGAGGATGGCTGGAGTTCTTCACTTTTGAGCTTCCGCACTCTGCCTTGCAGCACGGACAGTTTTCGTTGATGAAGTTCATCTGGGGCATTTTAAACCTGTGTGTTAATAAGATGACGGACGACAGCCTGGGGCTTTCCTACCGCACCACACTGTAACTCGGACCCTGGGTCATGCTGTGGCCCCCAGGACAGGTATAGTCAATGTCCAGTGAAACCTAAAATGGTGGTTGAAGACTCCTTTTTTGGCACTTTTTTAAATTGTGGGGTGTCATGCAGTTTTGGGGGGCTCAATGCTGTGGCCAGGAAAGGTTAATTGTCTATGTCAGTGAAACTAAAATGGTGGTTGAAAGACTCCTTTTTCCAGCACTTTTAAAATGTGGGGGTCATGGCAAGGTTTGGGGCTATGTGTGGCCCAGGACCGGTATAGTCAATGTCCACGTTCACTAAAATGGTGGTTGAAAGACCTACTTTTTTCCGGCCAATTTTTTAAATGTGGGGGTACATGCTGGTTTTGGGGGCTCATGCTGTGGCCCAGGACTGGTATAGTCAATGTCTCAGTGAAACTAAAATGGTGGTTGAAAAGACTCCTTTTTCCCGGCACTTTTTAAATGTGGGGGTAATGCAGGTTTGGGGCTCATGCATCGTGGCCCAGGGACAGGTATAGTCAATGGCCAGTTCAAACTAAAATGGTGGTTTGAGAAGACTCCTTCTTCCGGCACTTTTTAAATGTGGGGGGTCAGGCAGATTTGGGGTCATGCTGTGGACAGGACAGGTATTAAGTCATGGTCCCAGTTCAACTTAAATGGTGGTTGAAAGACTCCTTTTTCCGGCGGCCACTTTTTAAATGTGGGGGTCATTGCAGGTTTGGGGCTCGGCTGCGTTCTAGGACAGGGATATTCAATGTCCACGTTCAAAGTAACATGATGGTTCAAATATGATACTGCCTTCTGGCACTTTTTTTATTTTGTGGGTGTTGCAGGGATTAGGGTTGGCTGTGGTACATGAAGGGGATAGTAAATGGTATCTGTGACTTTTTTCCTGTTGACTTTAATAACTAAGTGTGTTGCCTAAGATGTAGCACGTATCCCTTTGACTGTTGTGGATGTTTAATTTCAGCTTCTCCAGCCTTGTTTTGGAGAGTAATAATGAAGGTTGTTGGTGCTTCCCATAGACTTTAATGTTCATAGCGCATAACGATGACTCACTATCGAAAAACCTTATCGATTAGCGGCCCACGACATATCGGACTATCGATTCGATCTCAGATAGCCAACGCAACGCCTCAACACTAGTGGTGACCGATCCGTCTTCTCGAAAATGGCTCACCTTTATCCCAATGCCTGGGTTTACCTCTGGCCCACAGCTGGCCCAACATTTTTTCCAACATATTTTCCGCTTGCACGGTCTCCCGTTGCATGTTGTCTCGACAGAGGAGTCCAGTTTGGCGCTAAACTTTTGGCCGGTCCCTGTGCTGTCAGTTGCAGTGATACAGTTGGATTTTTTCATCCTGCATACCACCCTCAAAATAACGGGCAGGTTAGGAACGGGTTCAACAAAGTGTTGGGTACCTACTTGCGGGCCACTTTGTGTTGGCCGCTCGTCAGGACTAAATGGGGGTCCGATCTTCTCTACTGGGCCAGAGTTTTCTTTATAACTCTTTAGAGTCTGAATCCCGCTGGGGCCTCACCCCTTTTTTGTTTGCTTTGGGTTATCATCCCCGTCCCACCTCTCCCCTCTAGCTACATCGTCTCTTGTCCATGCTGTTGGGATGCCAAGTAAAGGGTCTTCCATGGCTCTCTGGCAAAATCAAGCGTTAGGCCACCTGCTAGGCTTCTACAGACCAAGCGTCATGGCTGGGAAGGTACGTAGGCCCCCCGCCCCCTATTTGAGCCAGGCGGATAGGGTTTGGTTATCCGTAAGTACGTCCGTTTTAAGGTTGCCAGTTACAAGTTGGGCCCCCTAAGACCTGGGGCTTTTGTGGTAGCTCAGCAGTAGAACCCGTCTTCCAATAAGCTTCGCTGCCCAGACTCTACGTATCCCGATCGCGGTTTCACGTGTCCCTCCTCAAGACAGGTGGTGCTGAACCGCTTCTCCCGCAGAACCTGTCTCAGCTTCTCCTGTTGCTAGCACAGATAACACCTTTCGAGGTTCAAGGATAGGGGCTGGCGGAGGATAGACAGTGTGGGGAAGCCCGGTTCTATCTTTATAGACTGGAAGGGCTTCGGCCAGGAGGCAGATCATGGAACCTGAGGACCAATTTGTCCCCTGATCTACCTCGATAAATTTCAAAGGTAGAGGGGGAGCAGCTAAGGGGGGGTACTGTCACGGCGCGCGGCCGCCGAAGCTCGCCGCGGACCACCGTCCCCCCGGTGCCGCAACGGGGTCCGGCTATTGGGTGCTGCGGCTGCCCGCAAGCCGTCGGTCATCTATGCTCTAGGGCTGGAAAACCGCGTTACTTACCAGTCCCCGCTCTGTCTCAAGCTCTGACAGACGGCCGCAGGCTAATCCACTGCATTAAGGCCGCGCGTCCGCGATGGGATGGTCCGGATTTAAAGGGCCAGCGCGCCTTTTTAATGGCTAATTTTGGACGGCCGCTGTGAGTCCTATATATGTAGACTTCCTAGACACTCGCTGCCAGTTGTTGGTGTGTTTTTGGAGCGTTTAGAGTGTGTTGAGTTCAGTCTTGATTTCCCCGTGTACCAGTCCGCCTGCTTACGTATTTCCTGACCTTGCACTGTTTGCCGCCTGCACTGACCAGTCTTGCCTTGGCCTTCTGACCACGGAACCTTGCCACCTGCCTCGACCTTCTGCCTGTCCCCGACTACGCCTCGGTTACGATTTTGCACCAGCTGTTACCCCGGCCGATAATCGCAAGCAAGTCATGTCACAGGGGTAAGACCTTGAGGGTCTGCCTCACGCCTCGCAGCAAGTTCCCCATCCCGCTTTGCGGCGGGGCTCTGGTAAAACCTGGGGTCTACTTAGACTTCCGTTCCCTGCGTGGCTTAGCTGATCATCGCTTGCGTTGGCCCAAGCGGTTCCACTCCTCCGTTTCTAGAGGCAATAAAAAAACAAAAAGAAAAGTCATTACACCTACTAAAACAGGTGGTAGTGAGAGGACTAAGAAGCTATAGGGAAAAAAATAAAGTTGTGTAAATATTAGATACAAGGAAGCAAAGCTGGAGACTGAAAGAACATATCGCCATAGAAAGTAACACTAACCCCCAATATATTTTTTCACTATATAAAATAGTAAAAAGATTAAAACTGAAAATGTTGGCCTTTGAAAAATACTGAGGGCAAGACAGTAAGACGGCGATTGAGGAAAAAAGCAAATCTAAGAAAACTACTTTTTTCTCTACTGTATTTACCGAGGCGGTTGGAGCGTCCTGATTGATACAGAGGGATGTGGGTAAACTCCAAATTAAAAAGTTTCTTGTCTAACCCAAGGGAAGAAGTGCAGCTCGTCTCTTAAGAAGATTTAAATAGACATATCCCCTGGTCCAGATGGCATACACCACGTGTCTTAAGGGAGTTAAGTGATGTCATAGATAGGCCCATATTCTTAATATTTATGGACTGTTAATAATGGGTATGTTACCAAAGGATTGGCACAAAGCAATGTGGTGCCCAATATTCAAAAAAGGGGTCAAAAAGTGATTCAGGAAACTATAGGCCGTAAGTCTTGACCTCTGTTGTAGGTAAAATGTTTGAAGGTTTTCTCAGAGATGCTATCCTGGAGTATCTCACTGAAAATAAATGTATAACGCCGTTCCAGCATGGGTTTATGAAGGATCGGTCCTGTCAGACTAATCTCATCAGCTTCTATGAGGAAGTCAGTGCTAGACTGGATCGGGGTGAGGCACTGGATGTCATATATCTAGATTTTTCTAAAGCATTTGATACGGTGCCACATAAAAGGTTGGTAAATAAAATGAGAATGCTTGGACTGGGGGAAAATGTGTGCAAGTGGGTAAGCAACTGGCTCACTGATAGAAAACAAAGGGTAGTAATTAACGGTACATACTCTGACTGGATTGCTGTTACTAGTGGGGTACCACAAGGGTCAGTATTGGGCCCTATCCTCTTCAAAATTTTCATTAACGATCTTACACATGGATTGCACAGTAGAATATCGATCTTTGCAGACGATACTAAGCTCTGTAAAGTAATCAACACAATAGAGGATAATGTGTTATTACAAAGGGATCTGGATAAGTTGGAGGCCTGGGCAGGGAAATGGCAGATGAGGTTTAACACAGATAAATGCAAGGTTATGCACATGGGGAGGAAAATCCATTACATGACTACATGTTAAATGGAAAAAGGCTGGGTAAAAGTGACATGGAGAAGGACTTGGGAATCCTGGTGGACAGTAAACTTAATTGTAGCAGCAGTGTCAGACAGCAGCTGCCAAGGCAAATAGGATCATGGGGTGCATTAAAAGGGGCATAGAGGCACATGATGAGAACATTATTCTCCCATTATACAAGTCACTGGTTAGACCACACATGGAATATTGTGTACAGTTTTGGGCACCAGTGCACAGGAAAGACATTGTAGAGCTTGAACAGGTACAAAGGCGGGCAACAAAAATAATAAAAGACTGGTGGACTACAATACCCAGAAAGATTAGCAAGATTGGGGTTATTTAGTTTAGAGAAAAGACGGCTTCGGGGGGGACATAATAAATATGTTTAAATACATCAAAGGTCAATATAGAGATCTCTCCCAAGATTTATTTATACCCAGGACTGTATCTAGAACAAGGGGGCATCCTCTACGTCTTGAGGAACGAAAGTTTCTACATAAACATAGAAAGGGATTCTTTACTGTAAGAGCAGTGAGACTGTGGAACTCTCTGCCAGAGGAACTTGTCATGGTGAATTCACTAACAGAGTTCAAAAAGGGTTTGGATGCATTTCTGGAGCGTAATAATATAACAAGTTATAGTGTCTAGGATTCTGGAGAGGGTCATTGATCCAGGATTTTTCCGATTGCAGATGGAGTCGGGAAAGAATTTTTCCCTAAAATGAGGACAATTGGCTTCTACCTAATTGTGTTTTTTGCCTTCCTCAGGATCAACACCTTAGCACAACAGGCTGAACTGGATGGACGTATTGTCTTTTTTCGTCCTTACAAACTATGAAACTATGAAATATGAGATTCTTTATTCTCAAGAATAACAAAATTTTGGTCATTATTTT
>JAODAL010031279.1:0-12500 GCA_025379985.1 Phyllomedusa bahiana
CCGGGGGTTAAATTTAAAGCTTTGTTTTGCTGGTGTGCTGACAAAAATAAACCGTCTTTTTCAACGCCAAAATATATAAATTTTTCCTGTAGCCTAATTCATGTCCGAAGGTTAATTAAGCCTGTTTGTGGTTTTACATTTAGTAAGACACACAGTGTTTTTAAAACGGCACATACAATGTAAATTTTTCCTGGCCATTTGTGGAGCGCAATTTATATCCAAGGGTTACCCAAGCTTGTTACTGGGTTCATTTGGAGTCAAAAACAGGGTGTATATTTAACATATACAGATATCATCATCAAACAGTGTCTGTACATTTTAGAACAAACAGTATGTCAGACAGAGAGGTGGCAGGCTCTGCACCTGCGAGTGCAGGAACAGGCCCAGGTCGCAGCACAGCAAGCGGACGTCGCAGCAGGGGTCACTCGGTGAGGCCACAACTGCCGCTGTCATCTAGCGGCCGTGTGTTGTTCAGCAACCCAAGGGTTCTTGATTGGTTGACTAGGTCATCCTCTTCCTCCCAGATGACATCTGACAACCCCAGGTCTGCACCATTCAGAGAACTAATGGCTTGTGCCGAGTCGAGATGGAGAGTTCCAAGCCGTAATTTCTTTTCCAAAAAGGCAGTACCAGCACTTCATAAATATGTAGAACAGAAGGTGGGTCAGTCCTTGAGCTTATCGGTTTGTTCCAAGGTGCACGGCAGCGCGGACGTCTGGAGCTGTAACTACGGTCAGGGCCAGTACATTTCCTTTACGGCCCACTGGGTGAATTTGCTTCCTGCCCAGGCACACCAACAACTTGGACAGGAGACGCCGCTTTCTCCTCCATGTTGTCAAACTGCTGCACCTGCGCCAATGTCCGCCTCCTCCTCCTCCACCACCACCACCATCTCAGCCTCCACAAGTACTGCTCCATCATACCACATGTGTAGGGCACAGCGGTGTCACGCAGTTCTACACCTGGCTTGCCTCGGCGAACGAAGTCACACAGGGGAGGAACTGCTCCGCGTCATGCAGCAAGAAATCGATGTGTGGCTTTCTCCGCACCAACTGCAAATTGGAACCATGGTGACGGACAATGGGAGCAACATAGTGTCCGCGCTGCATCGAGGAGGGATGGTCCATGCGCCCTGCATGGCGCACGTGTTCAATCTGGTTGTGAAAAGGATCCTGAAGTCTTCCACCGATCTCAGAACATTCTGAAAATGGCCAGGAAACTGTGCATGCACTTTATCCATTCGTACAAAGCCAGGAACACCCTCCTCGAGTTGCAGCGGCAGAACGGCCACCCCCAACACACTCTGATATGTGATGTTTCCACCCGCTGGAATTCCAGCCTGCAGATGTTGGACCGACTGTATGAACAGAGAAAGGCCATTAATGATTTTTTGATGATCCAGGCAGACAGAAGTACTCCCCTGTGTAACTTTGATGTCAGCCAGTGGCAGCTCATGCGTGACACCTGCCGTTTGTTGAGGCCATTCGAGGAGGCGACGTTATTTGTCAGTCGCCAGGTCTACGGGATGAATAACGTCATTCCACTGCTTCATGTCCTGGAACAGATGCTGAAAAATCTGTCTGGGCAGGGGACTGGAGACGTGGCGACTACATCTCGTGGCCACATGAGTCCGGTGGGGACTGAAATGGAGGAGGAGGACATTGGACCAGAAGCATTGTCTGGTGAAATGAGTGGATTTTCTACCCAAGTGACAAGAGAGGAGGAGCAGGAGCAGCTGGAGGAGGTAGATGGAGATGAGGAAGACAAGGCAGATGACCCCCAAGCACCGTGGCAGTATGCAGTGGAAATGGAGGCAGGGAGCCCCTCGGAGTCACTTGTGCAGATGGCACGCAGCATGCTTATTTGCCTGGCTAGGGACAGCCGAATAGTCAGCATCCGGCAGAGGGATGACTTCTGGCTCTCCACCCTATTGGACCCCCGCTACTGGTCCAAAATGGGAGCCTTTTTCCCAGCTATTGAGAGGGAGGACAAACTCAAATACTATAGGGAAATCCTCCGTAGTCAGTTGGCCGTTGGCTATGTGCGGCATCGTCCCTCCTCTGACAGGTCTGACCGTGGGGTTCCTCAGCGCTCACGTACTACTGCCGCGGCTGCGGGGGGAAGGTGGGGGGTAGGAGCAGTACCAGCTCCATCAGCAGCAACCTAAGTCTGGAGTCACTGATGAGCAGCTTCCTTCACCCGCCTAGTGAGGCGGGTAGTCACCAGCAGCAGCAGCAGGACCTGAGCAGTCCCTGAACCAACAGGTGTGGTGCCTACTTGGACAGCACTCTGCCACCCCCAGTTAGAAGATCCGCTGACTACTGGGCAGCCAAACTGGATGTGTGGCCGCAACTTTCCGAGTTTGCAGTGGAGAAGCTGTCCTGCCCGGCCAGTAGTGTGGCATCGAGCGGGTGTTCAGTGCGGCGGGGCCATCGTTACCCCAAGGAGAACCTCGTTGTCCACGGGAAATGTGGAACGACTGACCTTTGTCAAGATGAATCAGGCGTGGATCGGACAGGATTTCCACACACCAATGCCTTAGGCGTCAGTCTGGGTTCAAACTACCTGCCTCAGCCACTATTCTGATGCCGCCACCCGCCTGATGCCACACATCTGCTGACAGTTTCTCCATCTGCCTACCACCATCTTTACCAGGGACTGGTATTGCCACCTACCTCAACACTCTGTCATTGTGCCACTCTATGACCTCATGCTGCTGCTGCTGTTGCTGCTGCGGTCACCTCCACACTGTGTCATTGTGCCACTCTCTGACCTCATGCTGTTGCTCCTGCCACCGTCACCTCAAATCTCTGTCATTGTGCCACTCTGTGGCCTACTCCTTTTTTTGCCACCTCCAGAATTTCATTGTGCCACTGTCTGACCTCATGCTGCTGCTGTGGCTGCTGCCGTGTCCTCCACACTGTGTCATTGTGCCACTGTCTGACCTCATGCTGCTGCTGTGGCTGCTGCCGTGTCCTCCACACTGTGTCATTGTGCCACTGCCTGACCTCATGCTGCTGCCGCCGTGACCTCCACTCTCAGTCATTGTGCCACTCTGTGGCCTAATACTGTTTTGCCACCTCCAGAATGTCATTGTGCCACTGCCTGACCTCATGCTGCTGCCGCCGTGACCTCCGCTCTCAGTCATTGTGCCACTCTGTGGCTTCCTCCTGTTTTGCCACCTACAGAATGTCATTGTGCCACTGCCTGACCTCATGATGCTGCTGTTGTGACCTCTACACTGTGTCATTGTGCCACTCTGTGGCCTAATACTGTTTTGCCACCTCCAGAATGTCATTGTGCCACTGCCTGACCTCATGCTGCTGCCGCCGTGACCTCCGCTCTCAGTCATTGTGCCACTCTGTAGCTTCCTCCTGTTTTGCCACCTCCAGAATGCCATTGTGCCACTGCCTGACCTCGTACTGCTGCTGTTGTGACCTCCACACTGTGTGATTGTGCCACTCTGTGGCCTAATACTGTTTTGCCACCTCCAGAATGTCATTGTGCCACTGCCTGACCTCATGCTGCTGCTGTTGTGACCTCCACACTGTGTGATTGTGCCACTCTGTGGCCTAATACTGTTTTGCCACCTCCAGAATGTCATTGTGCCACTGCCTGACCTCATGCTGCTGCCGCCGTGACCTCCGCTCTCAGTCATTGTGCCACTCTGTGGCTTCCTCCTGTTTTGCCACCTACAGAATGTCATTGTGCCACTGCCTGACCTCATACTGCTGCCGCCGTGACCTCCGCTCTCAGTCATTGTGCCACTCTGTGGCTTCCTCCTGTTTTGCCACCTACAGAATGTCATTGTGCCACTGCCTGTCCTCATGCTGCTGCCGCCGTGACCTCCGCTCTCAGTCATTGTGCCATTCTGTGGCTTCCTCCTGTTTTGCCACCTACAGAATGTCATTGTGCCACTGTCTGACCTCATGCTGCTGTGGCTGCCGCCGTCACCTCCACACTCTGTCACTAATGTTGCCACCTGAGCTCTCAGCTTGTTTTTTTGCCAGCTGGCGCTGCCATGCCATTATCAGGCTACATTCCCGCTTCAGTTTTTTGGTCAGTTTTGCCCTCTTAAGTGCCCAGGGAATTTTATAGTGAAGCGATTCTAAAAGCGGCGGCAGTCATCTGTGTGTCATACTAAAACACAACATTGTATGAAGACCAAACCAAGCTCCCTCTGCATATTTAAGCATGGCACAATGTTCTACAGCACCCTGCAGGCTCTGTGCAGCCTGGAAATAGCTGCTTTTTAACGTGATTCGTGCCGAAGTAATTCGGAACGAAACAAATTTTGTCGGAAAATTCGGCGAAGTGACCGAATCGAATTTTTGAGAAATTCGCCCATCTCTAATTAATACATTTGTTACAATAACATTAATGACAATATATATATATATTAGCTTCAAAGAAAAAAAGATCCACTACAAAATGTATTCCAAAGTCCGTGGAAATTACACTAATTTAACATCACATAAGCCAATGCAGATGTTGGACAGATGTTTTAGTAAACATTCTCCATAACAACAATTTTAGATGTATTGGGCTGCTTTGAAGTTTAATGCAATTCAGTATATACAACAAAAGGCTTGCTGGGACCTGTTGTCCTCCAAGCAGGATTTCTAGCTTAATTATTTATTCTTCTTGACAAATCATTTATTTTTGGAGTGTACTGCTATAAGTGTAGAACTATAGCACATTGCAAGAATACCGCGCTCCACTTCGACTTCTCCGCTCAGATAGAACACATTCAACTAGGTCTGCCTGTCGGAGCTGTAAAGCGCTGGAATGCGCCTCACTTTGCCAACCCGCAATCATGCATGCCTCAGAGTTTTCTAATTTTCCGCGTCCCGCCTCAGCAGACTGCGCGCCCACTGCACGCCCCTTTATGTTAGGCGCAGCTTAAAGTGGCGCAGGTTGCGTCTAACATCGCATCCCTGCGTCCGACAGGGGATTTGACACGGTGAGGCTCAGTTTTAGCCAGAAAACAGGCACAACTCCCGATCATACATGTTGCCCATAATGTTTAGACATACCTCCTAATATTTAGTGAATACAAAGAGAGATACATCAGGCCCTGCCTATAACCACACCCAACTATATGACATCACAACAGGCCACACCTCTAACCACACCTCAGAACATGACATCACACCAGACCAAACCTAAGTACACCCAATAATGCCCAACCTTTAGCCTACCTACCTGGGACCTATTTACCTACCTAACTAAGGCCTACCTACAAAGTATCTACCTAGCTGCGGCTTCTCTATCTTCCTAACTGGGGACTATCTACCTGGAGCCTACCCACCTACCTACCTGGGACCTTCATACTGCTGATCTTTGGGTGGCATATGTACAGATCGATGTCGGACCTGTCAACCTACCTGGCAGCTGCCACCCTCCCAGCACATTTTCCGGAGGTCTACCAACCTGCCTACCTTGAGCCTACCAATTTCCCTTTCTGGTGCCTACAAACCTATCTAACTGGTGCCCACCAACCTATCTGGGGCCTGCCGGTCTACCTTCCCAAAACCTACCAACATATATACCTGGGGCCTACCAACCTACCTACCTTGAGCCCACCAACCTCCCTTTCTAGGGCCTAAAAACCTACCTAACTGGGGTCTACCAACCTACCTGGGGCCTACCAACCTCAATGATTACAGTACAGGTACACACATTGACTCACAAGTGACATCAGTTAGGAGAAGGGGTAGAGGCCACAGTTTACAGGTGCCATCTCCTGGGTTGGGGGCAGAGGACCAACCCCTTGGAGATTGCACTTCAGCTGTGGTCTGTCCCCTTCTCCTAATCCTCCTCTCCTACCCTTATGTTAGGCAGGGTACTGTACTATGGGCTTGAATTATTAAAGATGAGCTAGTTAGACCATTTTTGGATTGAAGGGGGACTAAAAAATGTCTCCAAAACCTTTGGTCAGTTTTTAAAAGACACTTTCTTCAAGAAGTAGTACAGGAAAAAGTCTTTCAAGAAAACCATGATTTTTATGCAGGATAGTGCTTCACTCTATGCATAGAAGTACTCCACTATGTAGCTAGTCAGTAAAGACCTTAAAGAAGTTTTGCAACAAAGTCATTTCATAACTGCTTTGTCCTGCTTTATCTTTCAGTGTGCTCAAAAGGGGCATGTATGATTTGTTTGAACTACATATCTTATATCCCAGCAGGCTGACATCACCATGCCTATCCTCATAGTGTCCTCTTTTGCGTCAAACAAAAGTTTGTTCATGCAAAGAGTTGTGAGCAGCTACAGTGTAGCTGAGTGGTTAGCACTTCTGCTTTTCATCATAAGGGCTCTAGGTTCAAATCCCTGCAGGAACCAAACATGTGAATTTTTGTTGTTTCGATGTGCATACCTGATTGAGGTTTCTTTCTTCTTTTTATTTTTTTGACATGTTTGACTTATTACTAAGGAGTACGTTGGAGAGGAGTAGAATGACAGCAAGTGGGGTTTAACACTTGCTCAGCAATGAGTGTGTGTGATTACGAGGCAGGGAAAAGACTGACAGTAGCTACCTGAGAGCAGAGGTGATGTCTAAACATGTGCAGCCAGGACTGAGGAGCTCTTGTCCTTGGTCGTATCCCCTGGAGATTAACTGTACACTATGAATGACTAAGGTAGCAGCTAAAACAAAACAGGTAGAGAATTTTTAATTATGATTAATGTTGAAAATGTTTTATTATTCAATTTTCAAACTTCCCATATAAATTTTACTTTTTGGCAGAATCCCTTTAAAGATGAAAGGATAAAAACATGGCCTACTTCCTCACCCGATCTAAGCCCTATTGAGAATTTATGGGCCCTTCTTAAACGGGAAATTTGCAGTGAAGGAAAACAGTACAACTCTCTGAACAGTGCCTGGGAGGCTGTGGTCACTGCTGCACAAAAAATATATCATCAACAGGTTAAGAAACTGACTACATGAATGGAAAGCTTATGACTGTTGATGCAAAGGGTGGCTATATTGGTCATTGATTTCTTTCTCTTTTTTTTAGGAGATGTCAGAAACATTTGTAAATTTGGAGTTATTTATTATTCTCTCTTTAACAGATAAAAATGAAGAAATGAGATGCAAAATTTTGTATTAAGTTGCATAATAATTCTACCCACTAATAGTTGCCCAGTAATTATGCACACAGAGATATTCTCCTAAAAAAAATCAAAACTTCACTCTTACGTTCTAAAATATTCACGTTTGAGGTTTATTAACATTTTGGATTGCCTGACAACACTATAGTTGTTCAATGATAACATTAAACATTAAAAAATACAACTTTCCTGGTAATAGTGCACACAGTGTACTGTACTGTTTACCTCCACTCCTGGTTTCCATCAAGAATAATTAAGACATCACACTACAGAGAATATCCAGCATCTAGGAGACAATGATTGCTGTGTCTAATTCACTTGAAAACTAATCAGAGAAACAGATAAGTAAAGTAGCATAAATATAATGAACCTAGCCAGCGCTGGTAATTGTATAGGCTCTTGAAAGCAAAGAAGAGGCTGCCAGTATAAGTAATACAAGTCTAGCTTATATACGGAATATGAGCTGGCAAATGCACAATATGCTCAGGGTACTAAGAGGATAAAGATAATGACATGTAATCCACACATACTAAAAACAACAAGAACTATAGTGTATATATTATATACCAATGATTTATCAACATAGAGCATCGAATTTTGTGGCCTCATTAGTGTGATTATCAAGAAACTAGGAAGCACGTGGCTAAAGTTACATAGAGGGTAATGGACTGACTAATGCATGGCTAGAGATAGGAGAACTTAATTAGATTTTTTTTCTGTCCTCAATTGAGAAACATCCAAAATATATGCAATAAAACATGAAATAGCAGCAGCTGGAGTGAAAAACTATACACCTGGAGAAGCTGCAGCCAACATGCACTGCACAGTAATGAATATATGCCTAGTATTTGCTCTTATAAGCATAGGTATAATGATTTATTCGACCCTTTGTAGCATTACCATTAGTTGTATTTCTCCATTTTATGCTTGTTGTTTTATGTGGCTGTCTGAGGTTAGCAAAATGAGTCTGGTGGTTTTTTCTTAGAAACAATACCAACCTGGTCTATGGGCTTTACCTGGTATTGCTACTAGGCCCTAGTGGGGATGTGTGGAAGGGTAATATATTGTATCTGGTGGAATGACAATATATTATTTACTGTGTACTATTTTTGTGGATGTGTTAATTTTATTGTTGAGCAACGCTACAGTTTTTGCACTTTGTAGAAGGCAACATTTCTCTTTCTATCAGAACATTATACAGTAATGAAGAAATGAGAATGTGTGTAAAATTATCTATTCTCTTTACTGCTGAGGTGGCCTCCTCAGCTTTTTCCGTACCGATGATAATAATGGGTCCTTCATCTGTTTATTCTCATTACTTAAGATATGATAAGCACCATTGATGGTAAGGTACTGTCTCTATACTACCACCACTAATGGTTTGGTGCACTCCCTTCTTCTACACCATCACCACTGATGGTATGGTACTCTTCCTTCTTCTAAACAACTACTAATGCTGAGGTAGCCACCCTTTTCCTACACCACCAGTGATGGTAAGGTACCGTACCTTCTCCTACATGATCACTGATACTAATGTACCTTCTCCTATACCACCACCACTGATGCTAATGTACCTTCCCTTCTCCTATATCACCACCCGTGATGGAATGGCGCCCTCCCTTCACCTATACACTTTCTGCTAGTTTTGAGCTTCTGAGCCAACCAGTATACATGATATTGAGGGCTCACCCTCCAACTATCTACAATAAGTCTTATTAAACTGTAAATGAACATTATCATAAAAATATGTACATACATCTTTTTTACCATAATAAGTACATAACTACAGTACATATAAATATATAAAATCAGCTACATAATATTTATTTTTATTCTTCACGTTTAGGGTTCATGTACTGTATATGACTGTATCACAGCTGTGTTTTACACAAGGCAATAATAGCGTTGACATATAGGTGTGAGCCCTTTACTCCTTATGTGCAGCATTACTTCTAGCTGTGAATATGTTTCTCCATAAAGTTGGACTGTTACAGAGCTCGTATGGCAGCCCATGGGGATTTACTGTATACTATTCATGCACAGGGATCTGACCATGTTTAGATGCTGTGCTGGCTGCATATGAAGGACCAATATGCAATGCCACACAAGTTTTCCTGTAAAATTGCAACACTGGTCACCGCAAGGAGACCGTGGGCCACCACACATGGATGCAGGTTTGTCCACATGCTTTTGGTGCAGCATATAAACCCAGCCTAATTGTGTCAGCTGTATTCCAATCATTTCTCTTTACACAATCGTCAGCTAGGTAAAACCCACAACTAAACCTTTTTTAGGAAGTTCAGATGTATCTGTCCTTACTGTTCCACAAATCTAGTTAAGGACTTCAACTTATCATGATACAAATTCAATACAATATGGTGACATGGTATCAAAACTTTCAACAGGCTACTACACGCATCACAATCATTGGGTGGCCACATGCAGAGTATCATGAAATACCTTTATTTTTATTTCACATACAGGCCATTTACAGTGGTATCTTGGCATTTAACCACAATCTGTTGCAGAAGGCTGTTTATCTGCCAATCAGTTTAAACGCCAAGCACTTTTTTCCCCATGAAAAATAATGCAAATATAATTCATTGGTTCCAGCACCTACCAATGCCTTCCGGCTGATCATGGCCTCCAAAACACAGTCACCAGCTATCTGTTAATTATTATTTATCCACAACAATAATAACATTCCCATTTCTTCCATGACCCCTTTTGCTACATCAGCTGCTGTAATTACCTTTTTATGTTTCAGTATTGTCTATGTCATTGACTTTACCATGCTATACTGAGTGGCTAATTCAGACACATGGGACCACCTGTATGAAAATGGTCTAGGTCTAAAATTCACTTTTTTGCCCATAGCAACCAGTCTGAGCTCCCCTTTCATTTCATATAGTGCACTGGAAAAATTAGAGGAGCGCTCTGTTGCTATGGGCAACTAAGTGAATTTTAGACCTAGACAGTTTTCATACATGAGGCCCATGTTATCCATTCTTCTGCTAGGCAATAACTTTTTTTATTTCAATTGTTGTTTTTAATGTTTTCCTTTTTTCTTCACTTTTAACATTGGAAACTTTCTTGGGTGCGCTGATGACTGTATTCTTACTGTATGTATATACTATATTATATATGTAGCAAGAAAAAAAAAAAACAACAACATGAGAATGTGAACACAGCACCAGGACAAGTCATGAAATGTTTGAAATCTACATGTAAAAATTATTGGTTGAGGAATGCAAAAATTTGAGCATCCAGCAGTTTTAGTGCTGAGGTACCACTGTAATTAGTAAGCATTCAGTAATTTGTGAAATATTCCAAAAATGTATGAACCCCAACAGCAATTCATCCTTATTTATCCTCTTCCGAGTTTGTAACTCTGTACATTTAATTTTAGGCCTATCTTTCTTACAATCTCAAGAATGATATTGAGTATGAAACTCCCACAACAGTTAAAATAACTGATGTTGGGTATGTGGCAAAAAAGAGCATCTGCACTGATACTTTTTTCCAAACAATGTAACAAACATGCATCAGAGCACCATCCATGAGTTAGACCGTGGTCACCATACCAAATCTAGAAGATTATTCCAAGGCGTCAACATCTCACGATGTCCAAAGGAACTATATAAATACAGCTGGAGTATATAAAAATAATCCAATGTTTCGGCTTTCCACAAGCATCTCTCCTTTATGGTAAGAAGGCGGTGACAGGGCCGTCTCTTCCATTGGGCCAGGTAGGCACTTGCCCGGGGGCCTCACGAGCTCTGGGGGCCCCTCAGACAGCTGCCTACCTTGCCCAGTGGGAGTGAGTACACCCAGGAACGTTCGTTGGACTGCCGCACCACCCTGTTGCACTGTGCCTGCGCTTTACTCTTCACAGGCAGGCAGGGCAGCGCGGCAGTCAGAGCAGGGGCCCGGTGTCAGATGCTCTGTGTGTAGTCTGATGCGGCCCCTGCTATTCCTGTGCCGTGCCTGCGCTTACTGCTCACAGGCAAGGCAGCATGGCACTGAGGTAAAGCAGGGGCCAGACCACGATCTCCTGCACTACAGACTGCTCCTCCCCCTCTCCAGCAGTGCGGCCACTGAAGAGCAGGAGACTGCTGGAGAGAGGAGCAGAGCTGCCCCCTCCCTCTACCCTCATCCCTTCGGAGCTGAAGACTGCACGGACTCCTGCTCTCTGGACTTCAGGACAAGTGAGTGATTGAAGGGAGAGGAGGGGAGGGGGAGGTGTAGGGGTTTAGGAAGGGGGAGGGGGTGTTAGGAAACCTATCCAGTGTTTACAATCGCTGCTGTTGTACTAGCCATCCAGTGTGTACAATCTGCTCACTGTGTATCTGCCTATCCAGTGTGTACAATCTGCTCACTGTGTATCTGAGCCTATCCAGTGTGTACAATCTGCTCACTGTGTATCTAAGCCTATCCAGTGTGTACAATCTGCTCACTGTGTATCTAAGCCTATCCAGTGTGTACAATCTGCTCACTGTGTATCTAAGCCTATCCAGTGTGTACAATCTGCTCACTGTGTATCTAACCCTATCCAGTGTGTACAATCTGCTCACTGTGTATCTAATCCTATCCAGTGTGTACAATCTGCTGACATGTGTATATAAGCCTAACCAGTGGGTACAATCTGCTGAGAAGTGTATCTAAGCCTATCCAGTGTGTACAATCTTCTCACTGTGTATCTGAAGCCTATCCAGTGTGTACAATCTGCTCACTGTGTAACTAAGCCTATCCAGTGTGTACAATCTGAACACTGTGTATCTAAGCCTATCCAGTGTGTACAATCTGCTCACTGTGTATCTAAGCCTATCCAGTGTGTACAATCTGCTCACTGTGTATCTAAGCCTATCCAGTGTGTACAATCTGCTCACTGTGTATCTAACCCTATCCAGTGTGTACAATCTGCTCATTGTGTATCTAAGCCTATCCAGTGTGTACAATCTGCTGGCTGTGTATCTAAGCCTATCCATTGTGTACAATCTGCTGAGCTGTGTATCTAAGCCTATCCAATGTGTACAATCTGCTGGCTGTGTATCTAAGCCTATCCAATGTGTACAATCTGCTGAGCTGTGTATCTAAGCCTATCCAATGTGTACAATCTGCTGAGCTGTGTATCTAAGCCTATCCAATGTGTACAATCTGCTGAGCTGTGTATCTAAGCCTATCCGGTATGTATTATCTGCTGGCTGTGTATCTAAGCCTATCCAATGTGTACAATCTGCTGAGCTGTGTATCTAAGCTATCCGGTATGTATTATGCGGGTTGTATCTAACCTATCTGGGTTACATCTGCGGGTTTTTAAATTTAAAACCCAATCTAGTTTAAAAACCTCGCCCCCTTGATCTTAGCTTATCAGGTTTATAATATCTTCT